>JACEFZ010018319.1:95000-110000 GCA_014155875.1 Cepaea nemoralis | reverse complement strand
ATGTGTGTGTGTTCTATCTGTCTATGTGTGTGACTGTCTGTGTGTATGACTGTGTGTGTGTTTATGTGTGTGATTGAGTGTGTGTGTGTGTGTGAAACTTTGTCTGCCTGCCTGCTTGCCTGCCTGCCTGCCTGCCAGCCTGCCTGCCTGTCTGTCTGTCTGTCTGTTTGTCTGTCTGTCTGTCTGTCTGCTGTTTGCCCCAAAACGAAAGAACGAAACAATTGAACGTCGTACAAAATGCATTGGTTTCACAGTGAATTCCTCGGTCAGTATTTCACCATTCATCATTCATACACATCCGAAGTGACCATGACTTCACACCAGCTCTATCCACTAATCTCAACAGAGACGAGGTCCGTGGGTCCAGAAACATCTCCTAGTTAGGAACGCAAAGAATGTAAGATCTCTCCCTAGGCCTGGTTGACTCTTGCTGGACCAGTAGCTTGAAGTGCATCGCTGCTGAGCCGTCTCATTGCCAAGCTGTCCCAGGGTAGCCAAAAGTGTTTACTTGGTCGTTGTGCATTGTTTGCGGCCATTGTTTAGGCAGAAAGACACACTGCATTTTCCCAACACTGCTATCCTTTTCCCAAACAAACCAAGTTACAGGCATCTTGTCTTGGTGGGGACATGTCTGGCGAGGTCGTTTGTTTGACGCCATTGGCGTCAAAGGACTGTCCTATCAGCTTTTTGCTGAGTGTGCAGAAACTAGTCTAGTTACAGTTTGTTACAGCTTCCACTCACTGTCTACGATTGTTTGACTGCACATAGTTTAGTCGATGGATCAACATCACGGCACATGGGTGTAACTCATAAGTGCTCCGTTCTCCTCCTAACTCAAACCTGAGTCTGGAGAAACTCAGCTCAGTGCACGAACTCCATAGCACCTAGAAAGCAGATATATAAAGATAATAACGCTGTAGATAACGGTGTGCCAGGTAATATGGGTAGTCTATAGATCTATAACAGTGGTATGTTGGTGTGCCAGGTAATAGGGTAGTCTATAGATCTATAACAGTGGTATGTATGCGGTAGCCGGTTCCATGTAGCAATGGTTTACATGTTTTCTGACAGGGTGGGTCCAAGAAAAATAGATGGGGAGTAAAGATATTCGTTATCCGGGGATTGATTTAAAATTAACTGCGTTGTTAGCTGGGGCAGGAGGTTGTCGCGTTGTTATGATATCGACCTCTCAGTCGCAGGACTCGATTTCTAATCTTTCTGCATGACATTATGTGCTTATCTATTCGAGGTACAATAAAGTTATGATAAATGTAGACTGCACGGACCTTCTCGTCTCTCTTACCAACCGTAGACACACCTCTTCTCTACCCACTCAGTTTTACCAACCGCAGACACACCTCTTGTCTACCCACTCAGTCTTACCAAACGTAGACACACCTCTTGTCTACCCACTCAGTCTTACCAAACGTAGACACACCTCTTGTCTACCCACTCAGTCTTACCAACCGTAGACACACCTCTTGTCTACCCACTCAGTCTTACCAACCGTAGACACACCTCTTGTCTATCCACACAGTCTTACCAAACGTAGACACACCTCTTGTCTACCCACTCAGTCTTACCAACCGCAGACACACCTCTTGTCTACCCACTCAGTCTTACCAACCGTAGACACACCTCTTGTCTATCTGTGCAGTCTTACCAACCGTAGACACACCTCTTGTCTATCCGTGCAGTCTTACCAGCCGCAGACACACCTCTAGTCTACTAACTCAGTCTTACCAACCGTAGACACACCTCTTGTCTATCCATTCAATCTTACCAACCGTAGATACACCTCTTGTCTACACACTCAGTCTTACAAACCGTAGATACACCTCTTGTCTACCCACTCAGTCTTACCAGCCGTAGATACACCTCTTGTCTACCCATTCAGTCTTACCAACCGTAGATATACCTCTTGTCTACCCACTCAGTCTTACCAACCGTAGACACTTGCCAATCCGCACAGTTTTACCAAAGGTAGGCACAATCTTTTGTCTATCGACTCAATCTTAACAAGCACATACACTTCTCGCCTCTCTCACTTCTCTATTACCAGGCGTAGGCTCTTCTTTTCTGTTGCTTCTCTCTTATCAGGTGTAACTCTCCTCTTTGACCAAACATAGACACTCTTCTTCTCTGTTACTAAGTGTAATCATTTCTCTTCTCTGTTATCAAACATAGACACTTCTCTTCTCTCTTACAAAACATAGACACTTCTAGTCTTATAACCAAATTTAGACACTTATCTTCCCTTTTACCAAACATAAACATCTTTCTTTCCTTACCAAACATAGACACTTCTACTCTATATTAGTTACCAAACATAGAAACTTTCCTCTGGCTTCCTGGCGTAGAGGTTAGCGACTTTTCTCCGTAATCTCGTATACTCTCGTAAGTAACGTGACGACGGTGAGAATCAGCAGTGGTTCGAATCGCGTCGGTAACTTACGGGGTATGTGAGCCGGCCGCTTAGAAAGCAATGGCAAACTACTGAGCGTAATCTTGCCAAGAAATCAACAATCAGCTGAAATATGCTGATGTTGACAGCAATGTCCTGTAAAGGATATGCAAACATTTGTGATGATTTATTTATTTATTTATAGAAACTTCTCTTCTGTTTTACCAAACATAGACACTTCTTTTTCCTCTTACCAAACATAGACTCTTCTCCGCGTTTTACCAGTCATAGACTCTTCTCCTCCCTCTTACCAAACATAGACTCTTCTCCTCCCTCTTACCAAACATAGACTCTTCTCCTCCCTCTTACCAAACATAGACTCTTCTCCTCGTTTTACCAGTAATAGACTCTTCTCATCCCTCTTACCAAACATAGACTCTTCTCCTCGTTTTACCAGTCATAGACTCTTCTCCTCCCTCTTACCAAACATAGACACTTCTCCTCGTTTTACCAGTCATAGATTCTTCTCCTCCCTCTTACCCAGGGGTCACCAAACTATTTTCACGGCGGGCCGGATAACTGACAAAATGACGAGCAAGGGCCGGATAACTGACAAAATGACGAGCAAGAGCCGGATACTCATACTGTACAATACTTGCGCCCGTCTCCGTGGCAAAGGTCTTACGGACGCGGTTCGTAATCCCGTATACCCACGTTCAAAATACAGCTGTGAGGATTTGGCAGTAGACAACGTTGCGCTGGTTTTTACGCTATGTTATGGGTGCCGGTCGTTCGAAAAGCATTGGTAAACTACTGAACGTAAACTTGCCAAGACATCAACAACAGCAAACAATGCTGGTGTTGACTGTAAACGTCCTGTAAAGGATATACAACTAACTTTAACAATAATTTCAAGCTAGAACGAAAGCTCTGGGAAAAAAGACGAAAAACTAAGTTAATCATGGAAAGGGCGTGCAATGCACATAAACAAACAAACAAACAAACAAACAAACAAAGACAACCAACATATTTATATTTATTTACTAAACAAAGTTATCAAAGAAGGTGACGATAGAAAAATGATAGTTACATCAGACATATTGTGCACATATCCGAATCTCACAAACTAAGCAGCAAAAGAGGATAGTAAGTTTTGTGAAACTGACTTTAATTCTCTAGCCAACGAGCGCCTTCGCAGCTGGCCAAGTCACCTTTTTTGCCCCACATGGCATAGGGACAGTTCGTGTGTGTGTTTTTTTTTCCTTTTCTAATTGTTTTCTGTATTTTGTTGTGTCCTTGACAAAGATTCTGAGAATCGAAACGTCGGTGGTCCTGTGTGTTGTATTGTACGCGTTTGTGTGTAGTTTATTTTATTTTATTTTATTTTATTATTTATTTTATATAGTTATTGAGTGCTTATGATTTCGGATTTTCACCTGTATTTCGCGTTACGATGGATCTCCTTGTAAGGTATGTGCAACGTTGTTGATGTTTGGTACGTTTATTCTCGCAGGAGTTTAATATACCTATTTGTTTCCAATTCATATTGGTATATCCTACTGCAGCCGCTGCTTTTTTTTTTCTAAATAAACAAACTAGTGCAGCCAGGAAGTCTCCGCACGTGTGAAGATCTCCTATTATTCTAAACATAATATTTACATTTAAATTGTATCACAACGTCTCGTGTTTCATAGTTATATCAAGAAAGTTCGAGTACCGACGGCGGGCCGGATGAAATGAAGGAATGAGAGAGATGACGATTAATAGGCGAAGTGAGTAGGACAAAACCTGGTCTGGCACAATCAAGGCCTGCATGCACTTAATTTCGCACTGGCGAAAGGCCGGGCAAGCTTATGGGGCTTATTTTGATAAATATTACAAATAGTTTCCCCCCCCCCCCCCACCCACTCTTCCTCCCTCCTCTCTCTCTCTCTCTCTCTCTCTCTCTCTCTCTCTCTCTCTCTCTCTCTCTCTGTCTGCTAAATGCTAGTGCAATTACGTTTCACGTGACGCGACGTGAATTAGCAGTGGTTCGAATCGCAAAAGTGACTTATGAGAGTATGGAGCCGGTCGCTCAGAAAGTCGTGGAGTGCTGATGAGCGTAATCTAGCCTAGGAATCAACATACAGCTGAAAGATGCTGGTGTTGACCGCAATATCCTGAAACAGGATGGAAACGCGGGGGAAAAAAAATGATAGTAATGCCTTGATTGATCACTACACTTATGTTCAAGCATTCTGCGGAAATTTTTTGTTTTGTTTCGCATATCCTATTTACATCGCTGTCAACAACAGCATTTTGCCGCTGTTGTTGATGTCTTTGCAAGATTACGCACAGTATTTTGCATTGCTTACTGAGCGACAATCTCAGATACCCCTGTAAGTAACCAACGCGACCCGATTCCCTACCGAATCTCGCGCAGCTGTTTCCCCACACGTGGATATACGGGATTACGGAGAAAATCGTTAACACCTTCGCCAGGGAGACGGGCTCCGCCGAATCTAAAAGAAAAACACCCCGACAAACAAAATTGATGGTCCTTCATTATTATTCTGATGATCATAATGTTCTTGTCTTGTATCATCATAAAGGTCTTTCACATAATCTGACCATCCATGTAAAATCTGATCTTTTCCTATTTTGATTTTGCCATCTTTGGTTTTTAGGCAACCTGTTGATGTGTCTGTTCTTGTGTTAGTGATGTCATTAATTCTTGTGTGCATTAATTTGGTATTCTGGGTGTTGTGTTGGTTTTCAATTTCCTTGCAATTTTCCTCAAGCCATGTTTCTTTTGCCTTTTTGCATAGCAGTAGCTTCCTAATTTTCCTGTGAATCTCTTCTTATATTTCCTTGTTATTTTTGTTATTTTTTCTTATTTCCATGAGTTTTAAGATGTCTTCCATCATCCATTTCTTGCGCCCTATTATCTTTATTTTTGGGATTATTATTGTTGTTAGTGCAGATTCTTGACTGATTTCTTTTATATTTTCAATTGGTCACTGACGTCTTGAAATAATATTGCATTGCCATATCGGACAATGCATCGAATCTGTTTTTTACCTCTACGTTGAATTTACTTTTATCTCCTCTCTCTCTTCAGTGCCTGCAGATCAAATTATGCGTTTCTATTTGTATATTTGACTTTCTTTAAGTTTTATGTAAATTGCCTAAGATTAATCTATGGTTGCAGTAGCAGTTTGCGCTTGGTAGGGGGACATAAACATCTAATATTATTAAAAGGGAGGTTACTAGAACTTGAAACAGAAAATGGTATACCTAGCTACAATACCTCTAACTAACATCACAATCTTTTATTTTTATTTTAGAAATAAAACAGTTAATACCGCAGTCATTTTTTGCAATCGTAAGAATGAAGCTGTTAAAGCTTTTATACAACATTTGTTCAATCTTTTATTACTTACATTTTATAATCAACTTTTTTAAATCTACGTTTACTTTTAATTCTTAAAACTGTACTTTTAATTATAGGTGTTTAATCAACTCAAAGGATTTCCCTTCTGTGGGGAAACAACATTTTTTACTGGCCTCTTAAGGCCACCTACAATTGGAAGAAAATTTACTTACGTTACCGGCGAAAGAACTTGGAAGTCTATGGGGTTTATGTTGATAAATACGTTTAGAGGAAATGTCATTTATGTTTGTAAATTTCATTCACTTTGAACAAATCTCTCTCTCTCTCTCTCTCTCTCTCTCTCTCTCTCTCTCTCTCTCTCTCTCTCTCTCTCTCTCTCTCTCTCTCTCTCTCTCTCTCTCTCTCTCTCTCTCCCAAATACTGGTGCAATTACGTTTGCTTAGAGAATATTTAAAATATCATAATAACATGATAGTAATGCCTTGATGGGTGTCTCCTTCCCTCCGCTAGCCTATGGGATACCCTTGGGCAAGATGGAGTACCCGTTTAGCCTCCCGATCAGGGTTACGTGAAGCCATGGTTGCAGGTGGTGGATGAAGTTGAAGAGCAGCCGGCAGATAGTTGTAGGTTATGGTCTCCACAGCTTCACGACGGAAGGCATATGATCTCTTTTTTGGGAGACATTGGCTATGGTCATCGACCAGTACGGTCACTGCTAGGAAGGAAAGCAATGGCAAACTACCTTCTTTACAGATGCCAAGAATATCATGTACTGAAGTCTTATCGATAATCAGAGAAACGGCGTAAATGGGTGCTCCATAGGAGCAGCCTCGCCCGGTAGGGGTAGTCATGTGCACCAGGTGACTCCAGACCGTCATCAGGAGACTGAGTGCAAAACAATATCAACATTGAAAGTAGGAACTTGGAATGTTAGAACTATGAGTGGGGATGGGACATTTGATAACATCAAGAATGAAATGAGAAGATTAAATATTAACCTGTTAGGTGTACGTGAGACCAGATGGACAGGAATGGGCATTATGACATCTGAAGAATATAGAATAATCTATTCTGATGGAGAGAAACAACAGCGAGGAGTGGCAATTATAATGGATACAGAGAGAGAAAAATCGATCAAAGGATATTGGACTGTATCAGACAGAGTGTTAATTCACTCTGAAAATCTCACTGAATGCTTTTGGAATTCATCATGACACCTGGGCGACTGCAGCCAGAGACCGAAATTCGTGGCGTGCATCATTACACAAGGGTGCAGTCATCTGTGAGGCAACCAGGACTGCAAGAGCTGTAAAGAAAAGGCAGGACAGAAAAACCACTGCAGGAAATCCTCCTCCAGAAACGTCAAGCATTCTTTGCCCACATTGTCAAAGAACATTTCGAGCCAAAATAGGCCTTATCAGCCATCTTAGAACCCACGGCTCCATACCTTCAACCCCACTGGATGTAATGAATGGTCATCATCATTCTTGATGACCAAACAACAAACACTGGTGAAGTTGAGTGGAAGACCTTTTGATGTCAACGTCATACACGTTTATGCACCAACAGCAGACAGTAGTGATGACAGCATCGATGAATTTTATAGGGATTTAGAGAAAGCCTTCAAGAAATGCAAGAATTCTGAAGTAACTATCATAATGGGTGACTTGAATGCCAAGGTTGGAAATCAACAGGACGGATGCATAGTGGGCAAGTATGGACTAGGGCAGGGGTCACCAAACTTTTTTTTCACGGCGGGCCGGATAACTGACAAAATCAGAGCGCGGGCCAGATAACTGACAAAATGACGAGCGCGGGCCGGATACTCATTCTGTACAATACATGCACCCGTCTCCGTGGCGAAGATCTTACGGACGCGGTTAGTAATTCCGTATACCAATGTTCGAAATACAGCTGTAAGCGATTTGGCAGCAGACAACGTTGCGCTGGTTTTTACGCTATGTTATGGGTGCCGGTCGTTCGAAAAGCAATGGTAAAATACTGAACGTAAACTTGCGAAGACATCAACAACAGCAAACAATGCTGGTGTTGACTGTAAACGTCCTGTAAAGGATATACAACTAACTTTAACAATAATTTCAAGCTAGAACGAAAGCTCTAGGAAAAAAGACGAAAAACTAAGTTAATCATGGAAAGGGCGTGCAATGCACTTAAACAAACAAAAAAACAAACAAAGACAACCAACATGTTTATATTTATTTACTAAACAAAGTTATCAAAGAAGGCGAAAAAAGATAGTTACATCAGACATATTGTGCACATATCCGAATCTCACAAACTAAGCAGCAAAAGAGGATAGTGAGTTTTGTGAAACTGACGTGTGGCTTTCAACATACCATCAATGTTTGGTTTGGAATTGCTGCATCCAATCAAGAAAATTGCTTTCAAATGTTCATCAGTCAATCTCATTCGATGTGGTGACTTCGCAGACTTCCTTTTTGAAAATGTTAGCTCACAGACATATGTTGTTCTAAACAATGATGTCATACCAGCGGCAAATTTCTTAAGTTTCGGAAACTCAACATCAGGTAAGCAGAGGTACTTCCTTCTCAATTAGCTCCAACTGTAATTCAACTGGCTCACCATTAAGGTTACAATCAAACGGATTCTGGAACAGAAGGATGTCACTCTCAAATCTGTCAAGATCTGAAAATCTCTCCAAACTCTTTGAAACAGTGAAAATGAGACAGGTTTTCTCCTTCCAGTTGTGCTTCCACCAATGACAGCTTTCTTCGAAATCCTTTGATGGTTCTGTAGAGATCACAGACGAGGTAATTCTTTCCCTGAAGTTTCAAGTTCGGTTCATTCATATCGACCAAAATTGATAACTTTGAGAGCCAGGTAGGATCTGACAGCTGTCAATCAGCTTTATCTTTTTCAGTGAGGAAAACATCTATTTCGTTTCGGAGCATGTAAAAACGAAGCAGGACTTTACCGCAGCTGAGCCACCTGACTGATATGTGATAAGACAAGTCACAGAATTCAGAATCAATTTCTTAAAGAAAAGCCTAGAACTGATGGTGAATGAGTGCATGATCCCGAATGAAGTTCACAGCAGAAACTACTGGTTTCAGTATAAATGAAATATCTAAATCTTTACCACAGAGTACTTGCTGATGTACGATGCAGTGTATGAACAAAGCGCCCGGAATTTGCAAATCTTCCAAATGAGTCCTGATCTGCCCCAACAGACCCTTCCTCACTCCAGTCATGTTTTTTTTTCCCTCATCAACTGTAACATCTCGAAACTGATTCCACCGAAGGTTATAGTCTTGGAAAATTGTTTGCACTTCCACGAAAATGACTTTCGCAGTTGTTGTTCCATGCATGCTGCAAACGGACACCAACTCTTCCGTTATCTGAAAGTCCACATTGACACCACAAATGAACACGAGAAGTTGTGACGTACTCTAGAGATCAATAGACTCATCCAGCGCCAGAGAATACTACAACAAGTTCCTAGCTTTCTCGCGTATCTGTGGCACTATGTTCTCTCCAAGTTCTTCTGTTCTCTGCACAACTAAACTTGCCGAAAGGTTTATAGTTCCAAACAAATCGGCTTTCTCAGGACACAAGTCATTTTCTGCTTCGATCACACACACTCTTTAATGACGTTGCCATCAGTAAACGGTTTTCCTCGTTCTGCCATCTTATGCACTGTTTTGCAACTAGTACGAGTGACAGATTCATTTTCAGCAAATTTTCTCGTGAAGAGATTTCTTTGCGTTTCAAAACCACGTTTAATGGTCTCATATTTCCCAGAGCGTAATTTTCCAGAAAACTTGTAATATGTTGATGGATGTTCTGTTTCGTATTGACGCTGAAGATTGTACTCTTTCAAAGCAACACCTTCGCTGCATATTACGCAACTGGTTTTCTGGTCCTTTGTTTCCACAAAAAAGTACTTTACTCCTCACTCGGCGTCCACTTTTCTTTTCCTACTAGCCATAATTAAGGGTGAAGTACACGGGATCTGAAAATGAAAAAGACATTACATTAGAAACATAATTAAAATCCTATTGAAACACAAGAAAAGAAAAGGACTAGGGGTCACCGGTGAAGCTAGCTCATCAAAGGTACATATGTAGTTTATAGGTACCTTTGTGTAACCGCACAGAGATGATAGAGATAATAGCACAACGCCGACTGTTCATGGGCCGTAGAAGAAGAGAGAAATAAGAAGACAAAGAGAATCTCATTCTATCTCTACGGCTAACAAGAAAAAAGAACGATTTAGAGATATTAGAAGAAATTCAGGTCAGTGTACAGGGAATCAGAGTAATGTAATTATAAAGATACAACAACATCTGATTAATAATGCCAATGCCCTAATATATAGAATTCATGATTAGATGCAATGAAAAATTAGGCGTCCCCATGAATAAGCATACACATGATCATCCTTCCCAGTACCATTGATATTCCATCACAGCTTGGGTAGTCATCCAATACAGTATCAGTGATCTTGCATCACAGCATGGATAATCATCCAACACTGTAACTGTAGTCTGATATACAACACCAGCAATTATCAGACAACAAGATGGAACAAAGGTCATTTATTCAGTAGCATGTCCTTTGCAGAACCTCGCTCCCATAACAACCTTCCTGAAAACCTCTCGATCATAAGCAAGATTTCCGGTTCAGATACATCCATCTGGAAATCATCCGCCACATCCTGCAGCCATCTTCTCTTTGGCCTTCCTCTTCCTCTCTTCCCAGGCATATATCCCTCCATTATTGTTCTCAGGCACAGACATAGCTATTATATTCGTATATTCCTATTTAAACTATGAAGGTTCGTTCAAAACTCACCCCACAGCAGATAACCGTCAATCCACAATCAAGATACTCTTGGATCTTTTAGATCTTCACAGGGCCTGTCTACCCTCTCAACTGCGGTCTGGAAAAACAGTGGCTACGCTCGGCAGTGCCTGGGGCATGTTCGCCCATCTACTTGGTAGTGGCTCAGGGGTTTAAGTTCAAACCCTCTGCTGAAAATTAGACATCAGTATCTCTTCGGCCTAAGTTGTTCCCAAGGCCAAAGAGGCGGGAACATGGCTTTACTGGACTGTTATAGACACGCCATCACAACATCCCAGCATCTTATACATTTTTTACCAGGTATCAAGGGATATGCTACTCCATACTCTCGTAGAGTCGGGGCAGGCGGCTTCATGTGGTAATAGAATATCTCATAATAAGGTTCGTAAAATTTATAAATAGGGCCACCTAAATAAACAACCTAGTGCAGCCAGGAGGTATCCGCACGTGTGAAGACCTTCTATTATTCTAAACATAATATTTACATTTAAATTGTATCACAACATCTCGTGTTTCATAGTTATATCAAGCATGTTCGAGTACCGACGGCGGGCCGGATGAAATGACGTCGCGGGCGGGATCCGGCCCGAGGGCCGTAGTTTGGTGACCCCTGCTCTTACCAAACATAGACACTTCTCCTCTCTCTCACCAAACATAGACTCTTCTCCTCTCTCTTATCAAACATAGACACTTCTCTCTTTCACAAAACACCGACACTCCTCTCTCATGAAGACATGCAAAGACACCATACTTGATACTGTGCCGACGATGCTGCCACAGTCGAGTGTCAGGTAATGAAATTGTCAATAACAATAACGAGAACAACAAGACAACAACATTAGCAAAAGCTTTTGTACGAGCTCAAATAAGACAGGAAAGAAGCTTAATAGCATTGAGTCCAATGTGATTGTATCATGCACTATTGATGAACAAAAGATTAGTTATTGGAAGGGCCGAATGAAAGACGGGCCTGTGTGCCCAATTTGTGACACTTTGAAATTAAAGCTCAATCAATCAATTAATCAATACAGAAACATAACGAAGTGTAGCCACTAACAAAATGTTATAAGTAGATTTGGCATTTAGACTCAGGTAATGTAAAGCAGCCGGTCTCCCTGGCCTCTGATTTAACGTCTTTCTCTTTAATCCCGTATATTCTCGTGAGTAACGTAACCTGCACGAGAATCGGTAGCGATTCTCGCCGCGTTGGTAACTTACGGGGTATGTGAGCCGGTCGCTCAGAAAACAATGACAAAATACTAAGCGTAATTTTGCCTAGAACATCAACAGCAGCTGAAAAATACTGATGTTGACTGCAAGGCATACGCAAATATATATATTTTATATCATATGCGGTGTCTGCGAAGAATTCTTGGTATTAAGTGGCAAGACAAAATCACAAATACTGAAGTATTGGAAAGATCAGGTTGTGTGGCAGTTTATTCCATGCTCAGTCTTCGTAGACTTAGATGGATAGGACATCTTAGGAGGATGGATGATGGTAGAATACCAAAGGACATCTTTTTTGGTGAATTACAGATGGGTAAGAGATCTCAGGGTCGGCCTCTACTACGATACAAAGATGTGTGTAAGCGGGACATGATTGATACAGGCATTGATAATGCACATTGGGAGCAAGTCGCCGCTGAACGTGTTGCATGGAGGGCAAACATCAGAAATGGAATACAGACAAAGGAGAAAATTATTGCAGATAAGTCACACACCGAGTTTTTGAGACGTATGGTGGAAATGACCACGTGTTCACATGCACCCACTGTGAACGGACATTTACAGCTCAAATTGGCCTTATCAGTCACATGCGCTACCGTCATAGGTAAACGTTATTATGCCTTTTTAAAGCACAAACTATCGTCTGTCAAGACGGCAAGGTGCCAATGTGTGTGTATATATATATATATATATATATATATATATATATATATATATATATATATATATATATATATATATATATATAAAGCAAGAAGCGTCACTGCAATGGATAAATAAGCGGGTCTATAGAGGCAATGAGTTTGCCATGTCTTAGTCAGATATGACTGAGCTACCGTATGACAGTAGACGGTACTACTTGCTTTTTGTGAGCGCCGAATGTTGGGCGTCGCTCACCAAATCCAACATCTCAATTGTGCTAACGTTTTCGGGTGTAGGAGCACAACTCGGAAGTTACGAGCCTTACCGTAGTGCGAATAAATGTAACCTACTTGAAACCGAGAGGACAAAATGAGACAAATAATAATAATCTTTTCTTTACTTTGATATAAGGAAGAGAACACAACGCTGACCATGTTTGAGCCAAGAGGAGCAAAAGAGTAAAATTAGAGAAAATCTCTCACCGCCCGCAACTCATAAGAAAAGTGAAAGGAATAAAGAAGAAGATTTCAAGATTCTGGAGACAGGGATTTGAACTTTTATTGATGTTCAGGCAGGAGCTACGTTCAAACCCAGACAATGCATTAAACCATGAGGCTGTCACAGCAACACTGAATGTACAAACAAAACTTACACAGACTAAACTAACAAATCAAGAACAACAAAAATCCCAAATATTACTTGTTTAAAACAGGACAAGCTTCCCTCATCTCCCGTCTCTACGATTCAGACGTGCCGTTAACACATCAAGGACTATTGGTTCGCCATTATCTTGCATGTGTTTTCCTCGGTGCCGAGGGTTTTTTCCTGTAATCAGCTATATCTGAACGGTCAGTTTGGAGCTAGTTCATCAATGCCAAATGTCATGGCAGGACAGACCAGGCCCTTAAAGTTGGTGGGCAACTGGTCTAGAATTGAAGCGCCAACAGACGGAGAGTTAGAGCATTGCTTTGCTGATCAGGCAGTTTCTGCAGCTTGTCTTGCGTATTGGTGTTACTTTTCCTGTATAGTAAACTAGGCAGGCCGAGAGAGGGATCATGCTGCATGGGCAACTCATGATCTCTAAATTCAGCCCAGGCGTTGTTCTATAGAGGCGTATAACTTCATTTCACAAATTATCGTCTGTTAAGACTGCAAGGTTACCAGTCAGTCAGACACAATAAACATAACCTTGCTTGCTGCGAGCAAAAATACCCTACTCGGAAAGCTTTCTTAATCTCATGCTGAAAGATATCACAAACAAACAAAGACAGACAAATAAAATACATTCCAACTAATGTTTATTCCTTTGTGAATCTGAATAATAAACACAAATTGCAGAATTTATTGCTGGACATATTTCGCTTTATTTCGCCAGGCGCAAACTATAGAAATAATATACTAAAGCAACTGTAGTGAATTCTTTAAGATGAATTACACAACACAAACTATATTTCAGTTAGACCACTGTGGTTTCAAAGAGATTATAATGATTTCTTGTTTTTACATAATTGAGGTTCACCTTCGTGTATTACAGACACCCTCTGCATATGTCTGCAACCTTTGGCAAGTGTGGCGAAAGCACATCGAAGGTCTCTTTGTCTTCACTATGCCAAATTTCTAATTTCTAATAACTGGCGTGCTGTTGTCAATGTAAACTAGTACAGAGATTGTTCATCCGTGGCAGGAGACTGTGGACTCAAATTCCACTGGCAGAAGAATAAATCTCAATTTCTATCCTACTGGATTTATACAGCGCCACTGCAACCAACTGAAACCACGATCCAGCGAAATATATGCCATAAACTCCAAGTATGTATTCAATTAACCTCTTTATGCAGCATACACAGCAGCGACTCGAAACATCAGCTGGCCAAACGTATTATGCTGCAGTTCAAGTAATGAAATACATAACCATTCCAATATAATCCCCTTAAGTAAAAGAAAGAGTACTTCCGTTGGTCAAATCTTGTTGTATACCTCAATGTAAATATGAATGCCAGTCCTTACACATCGCTAAACAGGAACATCTAATCTCATCTTGTTGCTCTTGTACCTTGGGGTATCGGGGTGAAGCATAAAAAGAAGGAGCATCCATTTATGGGCCTCGTATATCGAGATTCCCATGGACTCGGTTATTCCCTCTGTCCATCCAACATTTACATAGTCGGCTTCTTTTTCTGGTTCCGTGTGGTCTGTAAATGATTGTATGTTGTGGTATGCTGTTATTTGGTAGCTTAATTATGTGGTCGGTCTCAGGCCTTGGTGCGGGTCTCCGTGGAGAAGGTGTTACGGACGCGATTCGTAATCCCGTATACTCGGGTTCGAAACACAGTGGTGCTGTTTTTTCTCTTTTTTTTCGAAAAAGTATAGGTGGCGGTCGTTAAGAAAGCAATGACAGACTACTGAAAGTAAAACTTGCACAGAAATCACTAACAGCCAAAATGCTGGGGTTGACTGCTACGTCCTGTGAAGGACATGAAAATATGTTTTTTTTGTTTTTTAAATT
>JACEFZ010018319.1:55000-90000 GCA_014155875.1 Cepaea nemoralis | reverse complement strand
CCGGATCACGCGTGTGAAGCGGGTGTGTAACCGCGCGGCACACACTGGACACAGCCAAATTATCATAACAGAATACCACAACGTCACCCATTGTAGGCTATGCTCAAGATTGCCAAATCGCCGCGACTGACGTCCGTCAATCGATGTGGACACGAACGATCAGGACTTCTCACTGGCAAGGAACACCAGGCCTCCTAAAATCCAGTGAGCAATAATCAAATTGATTTATTTGGTTGTTTCGGGATTTAAAATTTAAATATTGAGCACAACCCACCACTAGCAACGCTGATCGCACTCTGGTACGAATCTAAGGCCTATCCACGTCAATATAGAAGCACTATACTCGAGTTTCGCTTTCATTTGAGCTCGTCAGTAGTGCATATCCCTGACCGGATCCGGAAACAAGTCCCGGATCACGCGTGTGAAGCGAGTGTGTAACCACGCGGCACACACTGGACACAGCCAAATTATCATAACATAATACCACAACGTCACCCATCGTAGGCTATGCTCAAGATAGCATACACCCGCTTCACACGATAGTTACACACCCGCTTCACACGCTATGATGGGTGAAGTTGTGGTATTCTGTTATGAAAATTTGGCTGTGTCCAGTGTGTGCCGCGTGGTTACACACCCGCTTCACACGTGTGATCCGGTACTTGTTTCCGGATCCGTTCAGGGATATGCACTACTGACGAGCTCAAATGAGAGCGAAACTCGAGTATAGTGCTTCCATATTGACGTGGATAGGCCTTAGATTCGTACCAGAGTGTGATCAGCGTTGCCAGTGGTGGGTTGTGCTCAATACTTAAATTTTAAATCCCGAAACAACCAAATAAATCAATTTGATTATTGCTCACTGGATTTTAGGAGGCCTGGTGTTCCTTGCCAGTGAGAAGTTCTGATCGTTCGGGTCCACATCGATTGACGGACGTCAGTCGCGGCGATTGGGCAATCTTGAGCATAGCCTACGATGTGTGACGTTGTGGTATTCTGTTATAATAATTTGGCTGTGTCCAGTGTGTGCCACGTGGTTACACAACCGCTTCACACGCGTGATCCGGGACTTGTTTCCGGATCTGGTCAGGGATATGCACTAATGACGAGCTCAAATGAGAGCAAAACTCGAGTATAATGCTTCCATATTGACGTGGATAGGCCTTAGATTCGTACCAGAGTACAATCATTATTGCATTCCACTCTTACATCCGTCCTTACCTTCACACATGCAACAAATAATGTGTTTGTCCCGCCACCCCCCCCCCCTCCCTCCCTCTCTCTCTCTTTCTCTCTCTCTCTCTCTCTCTCTCTCTCTCTCTCTCTCTCTCTCTCTCTCTCTCTCTCTCTCTCTCTTCCACTCTCTCCCCACATCTAAAACTTTCTCAATGATATCGTATCTCCTTCATTCTCCCATTTCTCATCGATTGGGAACCATTACATATAAAAAAAACTATGTCCTCATAATGCCATTGTCTTTTCGTGCACATTGCTTGCTGTGTTTTGTTATATTATTTGGATAATGAAATGTCCCAGGGAACCTGATGTCATTGTGAACATCCAGTTAAAGGATTTCCCTAGGCTAGATAATCCATCCGCGTTAATTATTATACGTTCGGAAATTGAAAACAGGAAGTAGCAAATTGTTGAGCATGCGCAGAAGGAATGTTATCATGTGACCAAACTATACCGGATATCCAAAGACATAGAGGAAATCGGAAATGAGGTTAGAAGATAAAGACGACAAGAAAATAAATGAGATAAATAATTAGATAAATTTGAGAGGTATAGTATTAAAGCTGTGGGTGTATTATTGGCTTTGTTTAGTTTATTAAGTAATTAGCTTTTCACTTATAAGGATAAATATGAGGTGAGGTGGCCAATAAATTTTGTAGATGCCTAGGTTGCTGATATTATAACATAACAGTCAAATGCTTAGTTCATTGACCCTGTTCCTAGTGATTCTCCGTTGACCATAGAAGCTCTTTCAATCAATAATCAGGTGCCGCCTCTACAATGAAAGTTGACTGCAATCTCAATGCTATCTTTTGGATACTACGTGGTGAGGACTCAATCTCTTCCACTTTGGTCATCCATGTTCATTATTGTGTCCTTAACACGCCTCGTGTGTGCCACATACTCTGCTGTTTCGCTTTTGCAAACGTTGATCTATGTAAATTCAAACGCCTTGTTCACCGCCCCAGTCTGTTGTGTACTAGGGATGGGCATTCCCAGGTTAGTAGGATATTACCCCTGCTTCACTAACTAGTTTAGCCAGTCCGCCAAACCCGTTGCCCGTGCTGTGGCCACCGCCGTAAACAAGCGGTATTCGTGGAGCCTATACATGAGCTAGGTTATCAGTTATCAGTTATCAGTTGTCAGCTGGGGTATCTTCGTAGCACTCCGGACATGTCCATAGGTGCTCAGATCCTCCCCCCCCCCCCCCCCCCCAGCATATGCATCAGCGTCCGGTGGCTAATAGTGCCAGTTCTGTGTTGGTTGACGAGGCGCTTTGTTTTCCCGATGTACCTCTCGCGTCTGGCTGTGCCGATTCTTACTCCCAGGTCTTTCATCCTGGACAGCGATGTGGAATCATTGACGTCAAAGTCCTCTGTTCTCGCCATATCTATAAGGACGTTAATGAGCTAGGTAAAGAATGGGAACTAAATAGGATCCTGATCTATCCTTGGAAGCCTTGAAGCTCATCCAAAGCCAGCACAACTTCCATCCGGACTTCGGGTTGGAGTCGGCTGACAATGAAATACTTCACTGATTAATTGCCATGAGATGATTAATCGTCCTAAGCGAATTATTGTATCTTCTATGAGCTTATATACAGTAGATTTCCCTATGCAAATTGTATTCCCTTCTACCCCTTTCCAGTGTGGGCCTTGATCACTCCAATGATGTTTAGGACAGTTGTCGCCAGTATATGTATCCTGTTGAGGCTTATCTCTATGTGGTTGTTGACATTCCATACGGTGATCAACATGTATGTTTGTGCTGTCCGTGTCTTGAATATTTATCACTCTTACAGGATAAGACAGGGTAACTTTTCTTGATATTTACGGCAGTTTGAATGGGGTGTCTTGTACTTAGGCATAGCGTTTTGTTTTGTTTTATTGGTGTTATATACGTTTGTAATATTCTCATTATGACATTGTGTTCACTGGTATCATTCTTATTATTATACTCCATGCCGTGTGGCGTATGTGACCATGTCTGTACACAGCCTTCTGTCTTGTGTTAACAGTTTGTTGCATGTCCTTTACATGACGTCGCAATCAACCCCAGCATTTTATGTTGTTTTTGATTTTCTATGCGAGTTAACGCTCAGTAGTTTCCACTGCTGTCTTAACCACCGACGCTTCATACCATTGTTAAAAATCAACGCAAGGCTGTCTGTTATAAAATAGCCGGCGGCTGATTTTGAACGGGGTATGTTAGATTGTAGAACGTGTTCACTGCACCTACGTCACAGATGCCGGTTCTGTCCCGTGTACTGCCTTTTATTTCTGATACCAATGTTCCTCCATGCCATGACGTCAAACTCTCCAGCATCGACTCTCTTTCTCTCCCTCTGTCTATCCTCCCTCCAGTTTTCCCGTTGTGACGACACAATCCAGCTTTCTACCGCTTGCTCGCTTGCCTTCGACTTTACCCTCCGGTGTAGTTTGTATAAGAGCTCTATACTTTCAACCCCGCTGGATGAAATGAATGGTCATCATCATTCTTGATGGACAAACACCAACACCAACAACAACAACATCAACAACAACAACAACAACAACACATGTCTTTTAACGTGACCAGAATATTGCACTTGCCTCTATTTTATTTATTTCATAATCTCTTTTCATTCCCAGTTTTTCTAGAACCTCTGTATTTTATTGTCTTTGTTTCTATGAAATAGGACATATTCTTATGTATATACACAACATAATGTACTTATGAAATTAAACTTTGGAGATGGTGGTTCTTAACGGTGTCCACGAAAAGTAAGTAGTGACAAGAGAGAAAGACACCCTGCAATAAACAGTGAGACACACTAGCGCCCTATATGTGCTAATCAATGGACATCCTAAAGGAAGTGTGCGAAGAAAAGTAATATAAAACTCAGCGCGAAAAATATTATGACAAATTAATAAAATCAACTGTCACATTTTGTCTAGAATGCATTGTTCTTAATGTAAATATGTCACGTTTTATTTAGATTATATTGTTCTTTTGTTAATTAAACTGTCAGGGTTATCTAGACTACATTATTTATATAAATAATGTGTCACGTTTTATCTAGAATTCATTGTTCTTTTGTTAAATCATGTGTCACGTTTTATTTAGAATATGTTAATCTTATCTTAACATAAACTATCACATTTTATCAAGACCGCAATGTTCTTACATTAATTACACTGTCACGTTTTAACTAGAATATATTGTTCTTTTATTAATTAAACTGTCATGTTTCTTTACAAATATATTGTGTTTATATATTAAATTATCACGTTTTACCAAGAATACATTGCACTATATAATATGTCACGTGATATATAGAATGCATTGGTCTTATATGTAATTACTGTTCCACCAGACAGGTGTCCAGCAACAACCAACTGGGGATGTAACAGCAGGCGTCGGTCAACAGTCTGGCAGGGAGTAGTCCCAGAGCGGAAGATCGAGCATCTTGGGATCCATAGTGGCCAAACTTAATTGTGAAATCAGGACCTGCCTAGCTGAGGTGTCGTTTCTTGCAGTGGGGCATGCGCGTTCTCAATACCCCCCCCCCCCCCCCCCCACCCCAGCTTATCAGCGGTAGCCACAGATACACGGCAATTCTCTCAAGCTAGACAGATGAAACGTAAAGGAGCAGATCAAATTTAAAATAAAAATACTGTCAACGTATCAAGAAGAGAGAAAATCAGAAATTAAGAAATCAGGACTTAAGTGGGGGATATAGCAGCGTTAGTTTTTTATCAGAAAACAGCAAGTAAAATGGTTTGGCCATATTACTAGATTACCAACTAACAGTATACTGCTACAAGCAAGGATATGCAGACCAAATGGAACCAGAAGAAGCCCACCATGTTAATGATGGACAGAGGGAATAAAAAGTCCATGGAAATCTCGATATATGAAGCCCATAAACGGACATACTCCAGCAGTTTAGCTTCACCTTGACACCACAAGGTACACAAAGAACAAGATGAGATGAGATTAATGAATATAAGACATTATGACTTGGTGCATACTATGATGGCATCCGTGTATGTGCATGCATATGTTGTGATTGTTATTTCTTGCTTGTAACTAGACATTTACTGGCTAGGATATAGCCATATGATTCAGGATGAGACACTGGCACCACCTTGCATGCAGACTAGGAATAGTTCAAGCAAAGATACCGCGAGCATTGCGGGTAGATTTTGAAAAGTCAAAGGCTACGAAGGACAAACTTGGCAGTTAGACTTGAGGTGGTCTAAAATAAAGAAGGGCAAACTGTGGCGATGGGTTGAGGTCTGTTGAAGAGGAACCAACGTTTAATGAAGTTGTTTTCAGAGTAATCTAAGACAAATGGAAGCAATCATTGCAGGTAGAACGAGGTTAGTCTAAGATGAAGGAAGGCAATCATGGCAGGTATAATAGGGACAGATATAATCTATGGAATACAATCATTGCAGGTAGAAAGGAGACAGATACAATCTGGATGTAACTAGCACTGAAGATAAAATGGGTACTTATAATAATCTATGAAATGCACACATGGCAAAAATAATGGAGGGAGAGGAGGGGTGGGGAGAGATCAAGCCTGTTGAATACACACATTACAGATAGAAGGCGGAAGATACAATCTAAACATAACAAACATTGCAGATATAATTGGGACAGATTCAATCTAAGCATAACAAACATTGCAGATACAATTGGGACAGATTCAATCTAGATATAACAAACATTGCAGATATTATGTGGACATAAACAATCTAGATATAACAAACATTGCAGATATTATGTGGACATAAACAATCTAGATATAACACACCTTGCAGATATAATGTGGACATAACCAATCTAGATATAACACACCTTGCAGATATTATGTGGACATAAACAATCTAGATATAACAAACATTGCAGATATAATGTGGACATAAACAATCTAGATATAACAAACATTGCAGATATTATGTGGACATAAACAATCTAGATATAACACACCTTGCAGATATAATGTGGACATAAACAATCTAGATATAACACACCTTGCAGATATAATGTGGACATAACCAATCTAGATATAACACACCTTGCAGATAGTATGTGGACATAAACAATCTAGATATAACAAACATTGCAGATATAATGTGGACATAAACAATCTAGATATAACAAACATTGCAGATATTATGTGGACATAACCAATCTAGATATAACACACCTTGCAGATATAATGTGGACATAAACAATCTAGATATAACACACCTTGCAGATATAATGTGGACATAAACAATCTAGATATAACACACCTTGCAGATATAATGTGGACATAACCAATCTAGATATAACACACCTTGCAGATATAATTTGGACATAAACAATCTAGATATAACAAACATTGCAGATATTATGTGGACATAAACAATCTAGATATAACACACCTTGCAGATATAATGTGGACATAAACAATCTAGATATAACACACCTTGCAGATATAATGTGGACATAAACAATCTAGATATAACAAACATTGCAGATATAATGTGGACATAAACAATCTAGATATAACACACCTTGCAGATATAATGTGGACATAAACAATCTAGATATAACACACCTTGCAGATATAATGTGGACATAAACAATCTAGATATAACACACCTTGCAGATATAATGTGGACATAAACAATCTAGATATAACACACCTTGCAGATATAATGTGGACATAAACAATCTAGATATAACACACCTTGCAGATATAATGTGGACATAAACAAATTAGATATAACACACCTTGCAGATATAATGTGGACATAAACAATCTAGATATAACACACCTTGCAGATATAATGTGGACATAAACAATCTAGATATAACACACCTTGCAGATATAATGTGGACTAGATGTAACAAAAATGGCACATTTACTGAGGACAGATACAATCTAGATATAATAAACATTCCAGACATAATGGGGACAGGTACAATCTAGATATAATAAACATTCCAGACATAATGGGGACAGATACAATGTAGATATAACAAACATTGCAGATATAATAGGAACAGATGCAATCTAAATATAATAAACATTGCAGATACAATTGGGACACCTACAATGTAGATATAATAATCATTGCAGTTATAATGGGGACAGATACAATCTAGTAAAGACAAACATTGCAAATTGAGTGCAGACAGAAGCAGATATGTGGAGGACAGATTTAGTATGTAGTGCATGTACAGAATACCACTAAGGCAGGGAAATGTACAAAAATAGGAACAATGATTGACAGCCTCGTGTCTGACGAAATACTGCTGCTGTTTTCACTGAATAATGGCATCATGAATTAACAAATTACTTCTCTGTGTGATAAAATATTGCCACATTGCAATTTCAACATGTGTTATTATATTTGGAGCGTGTTCTGTTATTGAATGTTGCTTAAATAAATATTGGATTTCACCAAAATATCTGAATGTTGTGTGCTAGCATACAAACGCACATTGTTAAGTGATGTATGATTTTCCACGACTGCTATATTTGTGATTTTTGCTAACCAATATGTAGCTTCTGGAAATGGAATATAATGCGTTTCAAGTTGTTAATTGTGATTACATTTGTATTATGCGTCATTCTCCATTGGTAACGCCCATACAAAAAGATCCTATCTCAATATACGTCGACAAGTCATTAAGTAAGAAGAATTTTGTTATAAAGTGCATAAAAGAGTAAGAAAATGGAAAATCTTATATCAGGACAGAAATTGCCTCTTACACAATACCCCAGGTAGGGGTCGTGAGGATCCAGCAGTTTGCGCATGTGCAATGGCAAATTACGAGATGGTTACCTCGCTGTCGTTTCCACAGTGGAATAACAGAGAGGCATCGTCGTTTTTTTTTTTTATTTGTGGTCAGAGAGTGTGAAACCTTGGGACATCTACATAAGGATGATGTTCAGCAAGGATACAATAATTCAGTCAGACTAAAGTGTATTAAGAGGTAGAAAGATTTAAAATTGGAAGACAAAACATCGTTGATGAACCGCTGGGAAAAGTCATGATAACCATCTTTTGAGTTATCAAGAGCCCTAAATTGGAGCATTTCCAGGTAAGGGGCAAAACTGTGACTACTGTCCGATATCATTGCAAGCTAGTGAAAAAAACTGAAGCCCACGATACGATTGAAATGTCGGGGACTGCTCTCAAAAGAAGTATTGTTCGAGCACGACAACGACCGCCCTTATACGGCTGCGCATGCAGTGGATACACTACGTGCCCTGCAATTTGAGATCTTGAAACTTGAAACACTATTTTTGTTTTCACATATATATTTACCAATATTATAGAATTAATTTTCTCATCAGGTTTTTTTTCTTTTCTTATGTATATCCCAATATGTTAGATTGAGCTTTGTCAACAAATTTTTTGGGGGAATGTTTATCAATCTGGTAGATTGAGTTTTTCCATCACGTTTTTTTTTATTCATATGTATGTTTACCAATATGTTAGATCCAGTATCTTCATCAGTTAATTTTTTTCACCTATATGATAACCAATATGTTAGATGAGCTTTTTCGTGGCGTCCTGTCGAGACAATGATCTTGTTTTGGACGGAGTCAGAAGAACCGGGACTTCCATGCTGTAAATTTAGATAGCGCTGAAGATATAAATACACAGGCAATTAGTAGCCTTGCATTGCCAGGATACTGTCATGGATAATGCACAACCAAGGCGCATATAATAAACTGCTTGAGATCCATTGCTGTGAACCTTTACTGTGGAGACGGCACTGGATGATGATGATGGTGATGATGATGATGGTGATGATTATGATGAAAATGATGATAATAATTATGATAATATGAATAATGATTATGGTAATATGCAAGATACGCCCTAACCCCCACCGTAGCAAAATATACACATTTATTACTCACTGACAACTCCCACACTTGAAGAAATTGCATCTTCCTACAATCATTGACATTTTGCCTCTCCGTTATGTATCACTGTTTTTGTCTCTCAAGTCTGTCCCTCTTGCAACATCCTCCCTCAGTCGCTGAAATACTTACGCATTCCCAAAGTGAGCTCTGATCGTTTGCCGTGAATGTATTTCACGAGAAATACATTCACACGTATTGATCGTCACTCAGAAAAGGAAAGGAAACAAACAGACATCACATCATCAACTTTAACTCTCCAACACTGTGCCGTCATATTCAGCTTTGGGATATGTGTTAGAATGTCTAATGCGACTCCTTCTGACAAGCCGATGTGTTCAGTTTTGAGATGCATTAAGGTGATGCTGGATGTGTTGCCAGAAGAAGAACTGGTTGCTCATGTGCATCACCGTGATCATGACGTTGTAATTGTGTTAAAATTAACTCAAAAGTTCATGATGCCATCTCTCGATGACAATTGACGTCATATTCACTATTCGCGCAAACTCAACAGTTAAACAACGTTACCCTGCATATTTGCCTGACGCCACATTCGCTCAACAGTTAAACAACATTAAACTTCATATATGCTTGACGCCATATTCACTCAATAGTTAACCAACGTTACCCTGTTTATATGTATTACGCCATATTCACTCAACAGTTAAATAACGTTACCATGCATACTAGGCAGACGCTACAGTTTTCCTAAGAAAGATTCCCGAGGAAGAATCATGACTTTCAATAGGAATCCTACATTGAACCGTGACAGTTATAGTACTTCATACTCCAGTAGCGATCTAAATACCTAAACGATGAATTAGGTAGTACACTTCTGAGTACGGCATGCCACAGGATGATGGAAAGACAAAGTTCAATAAACTCCACGAGAAAGGAGTGCAACAATTTCTATTCGCCTGCCGAGATATAAATAAAGGGTTCCCCTGTGAGTGGCTATCTCTAACAAGCTTCAGGACCTTTAAAAGCCATGATAAATTATTAGAATAAAATGATGTAAAGACACTAGACATTTCTCAAAACACCTAACAGACAGTTTACCATGAAATCAGAATTGAAACAAAAGCACCCTTATTCACATAAAACAACGACTTCCCGATCAGAACAACGAAACAGGATCACAGATTAATGGCTTACCTCTCTAGAACAATTCGTTCTAACAAGACTGGTCCATTTGTTTCAAATACTCTTTCGCAGAAGTGTTAGACATTGAGACCGTCTGTCTTGTAGGAAGGTTAGAAGCCAACTCACAAAAAAGCGATAGCTCTTAACAACCTCGACGTCCCGCATGCAGCGTTCAATCTGAGTGCTTACAAAGCCGTAAAGACAAGAAAGACACCCTAACCTAACAAGCTCCATTGTAGCCTCAAACCAAATACATAATTATAATGTAGGTATATGTACTGGGTGTTTGTAAAGTCTCACTACACTTTATATGTAGAACAAATCTAAAAACAATCGTTTTTCCGTTGCTAACACCGTTCTGTTTGGAGTGCACAGAATTGCTCCTGCAGACGACAGCCATTTGCTGCATATTGTTTCAGGATGGACTGTAAAGCACATATTTTTAATGACGTCATATACTTAATTTTTCTGATTAGTTCTACATACAAAGTGTAGTGAGACTTTACAAACACTAGGTATATAATAATAATACCATTATAAACTAAATAAAAATATGATTTCGCATTTATCGTCAAGAATGACATGAAGATAACTCAGCAGACCTGAGAGTGGTTGATTTCGTCACATTGATTTCCTTACATTTCCATCTTTACTTCTCTTTCTGTCTCATCTCCTTCCATTCCCGAACATTCAATCAAATGGCGCTTGGAACGTATGGCTCTTCGCTGGCTGTTGAACAAGGGGATGGAGCGCGTGTGGAATGTCCTGAGTGCAGTAATGTCAGTTCTTAGCTCATAACTCATAACTCCCATTTTCAAGTCTCTATCTCATCTCCCTCCATCCCCATCTTTACTCTCTGTCCCATTTCCATTCATTCCTAGCTTTATCTCTCTTTCTATCTCATCTCCCTCCACTCCCATAGTTATGTCTCTTTCTGTCCCAATTCCCTCCATTTACATCATACACCCCCCCCCCTCCTCTCCCACGCAGGACCTCCTCTCCTGTCTCATACCCCTCCATTCCTATCTGTACCTCTCTTTATCTGTCCCTTTAAATGGGAAAGTCACATGAAGATTAATTCATTATTTGCCAGAGAACAGCTGCGAATGAAACGCTACAATCTTGCCGATACTGCTTTTTGTATTTCCCTCTGGGCTGTCATTCCCCATCTTTCTATGTCCCTCACGCTCTCACTGTGTCCCTTCCAGCACTCACAGTCTCCTGACTGTCCTCTTTCTCGTCAGTTTCGCTGCCTTTCTATCATTCTTTGCAGTTACTCATTCTCCTCAGTTTCGCCGTCTTTCTGTCATTCTTCGCTATCCCAGATTTAAATTCGACAATATTACAAATAACTATTTACATCAGTTAATAATAACGATTGAAAAGCCAAAAAGAATTAAGTTCTTCTTCTTCTTCTTCTTCTTCTTCTTCTTCTTCTTCTTCTTCTTCTTCTTCTTCTTCTTCTTCTTCTTCTTCTGCTTTTTTTTAGCTTTATATATCTCTCTCTCTCTCTCTCTCTCTCTCTCTCTTCTCTCTCTCTCTCTCTCTCTCTCTCTCTCTCTCTCTCTCAACTTCTCTCACTTTCCGTCTCTCAGCAATCAAAAACTCTATTTTCCGCTTACCCCTCTTTCTCTATACTATCTGTTCACATCTCGTCTCTCTTTTTTCTCCCACCCTCCAATTCCTTTACACTAGCTTTACTCTCACTACATTCACACCTCTCTCTTACTCCCTCTCATCTCTCCCTACTCTTCCCTCCCTCCTTATCAAATCCACTCTCTGCTATCTATATCTATCTATCTATCTATCTATCTATCTATCTATCTATCTATCTATCTATCTATCTATCTATCTATCTATCTATCTATCTATCTATCTATCTATCTTTCTATCTATCTATCTATCTATCTCTTAACATTGAGGGTTACGTTAAAGAAAGTCAAGTATTCACAAGGAAACACTAAATACGATCTGTGTACATTGAAAAATGACAAGGTAATGCAAGAGATATTTAACATAGAAGTAAAGAGCAGATTTGATATACTGTCTAATCTAGAGATCCTATTTCAAAATGTGGATGATCAATTAGAAATGTTGAAGAATTCAGTCAGTTTGGCTGCAGTAAAAACTATTCCAAAATTAAAGAAAGTGGGTCGTTAGACATGGATGACTGAACAAATGCTACAACTAATAGAAACAAGAAGACAAAACAAAAATAATCCTGCCACATATGAAGAAATTCACAGAAAAGTCAAAACATGATTTAATTAGGCAAAAGAAGCATGGCTTCAGAAAAATTGCATAGAAATTGAAAAACAATACAACAGTAAAAATACCAAATTAATGCACAAAAGAATTAAGAAGACACAAATGGTCGTCACTGGGAAGAACGAAATACCACAATGTAATTTACATTTAAATGGGAATATTCTTAAACAAGTGGATGGGTACAATTATCTCGGAACAGTCATAACATCTGATTGGGGATGCCTTGAAGAGATTAAAACAAGAATCGCCATATCATATCGAAGGTAGCCTTTGATGAGAAACATACTGACCAATAAAAACATATGTCAATTCCTACGAGAAAAAGAGTGTTGAGATGTTACATAGAGCATGATCTTGAGTATGAATGTGAGGCGTAGACAATGAGCAGTCAAGCAGAAAAACATCTGATGGCTGTGAAAATGTGGTTTCTGAGGAGAATGCAAAGAATACTATGAACAGACAGAAAAACCAACGACAAAGTCCTACAAGAAACAAATGAAAATCGTAAACTGATTAGAGAAATTAGACGTAGACAGTCAAAACATTTTGGGCATATGATGAGAAGAAAAAAAATAGATAACCTGGTGACACCTGGAAAGATCGAGGGGAGGAGAACGAGGGGAAGACAGAGAAGTAAATACCTGGATTGCTTTACCACGTTGCATGGTACAGGCAAGAACGTTGAGCTTATCCACGACTCTGGTGATCGAGTGGAAATGGCGAATCATGACCGCCCACGCTTACCGGCATGGCCCATGATGGAATGATGGATCTATCTCTTCACTCTTTCCTTCCACATTTCTTCTTTCTTTCCTCGCTGTCAATTCTCCTGCTCTCTCCTACACTCGCAGTCAACACATTCTGTCAACTCTCTCTCTCTCTCTCTCTCTCTCTCTCTCTCTCTCTCTCTCTCTCTCTCTCTCTCTCTCTCTCTCTCTCTCTCATCTACTCTTCTCTATCCACACCACCCCTCTTCCTCCTCACATTCTTCTCCTTTTCAGCATTCCCTATGCTCCCGCTCTTCCCTCTTGCACTAACTATCAACACTTTCACTCCCCCTCCCTCCTTTCCTTTCTGCACTTCAAGTAAAATGCCAAACGAGGACTGTCAAACAGCTTTGACTAAAGATTAAATAGGATTGAATTGCTGGCATCTCCCTGTGTTCTCCCGCCTATCTCTGACAGCACAGAGCAGTAAATTTGTAATCAATAGAAGACAGAGTTGCTTGTTTGCTGTCTTCCTGCTGTGGCGAATATTGGAAAAACCAGCTTCCCTAGTATAAAATAGTTACATTTGAGCGCCATGGAGAATATTGGAAAACCCTGCCTCCCTAGTATAAAATAGTTACATTTGAGCGCCATGGAGAATATTGGAAAACCCTGCCTCCCTAGTATAAAATAGTTACATTTGAGCGCCATGGAGAATATTGGAAAACCCTGCCTCCCTAGTATAAAATAGTTACATTTGAGCGCCATGGAGAATATTGGAAAACCCTGCCTCCCTAGTATAAAATAGTTACATTTGAGCGCCATGGAGAATATTGGAAAACCCTGCCTCCCTAGTATAAAATAGTTACATTTGAGCGCCATGGAGAATATTGGAAAACCCTGCCTCCCTAGTATAAAATAGTTACATTTGAGCGCCATGGAGAATATTGGAAAACCCAGCCTCCCTAGTATAAAATAGTTACATTTGAGCGCCATGGAGAATATTGGAAAACCCAGCCTGCCTAGTATAAAATAGTTACATTTGAGCGCCATGGAGAATGCAGTTATCAATAGTTAAACATGGCGACTCGCGCAGACGACTAGGTATGGCCAGAGAAAAGTGCTACCATTAGGCGTTACTTATTTTTTCTTCTCTCAATCTCTGATTGATTTTTATCGATTGATTGATTAGCTAGAAACGATGCCGTTGCGTTAGGGACACAATTATGCTTGCACTGTCTCTCTCAGGAGATGCTAGAGTGTCGGAATGATGAATGTTACCGAAGAGCACTGTTTATGAATGCGACTATGTTGCCCCACTTTGTTATTCTTCTCTAGGGTCAGGGTCTCTGGGCTAGGTCTCAGACTTCCCACGGTCTTGAAGTCTTTTCTTGGGTCTGGGTCGCTGGGCTAGGTCTCAAACTTCCAAGGATCTTGGAGCCTTTCCTTAGGTCTGGGTCGCTGGGCCAGGTCTCAGACTTCCCAAAATCTTGGAGCCTTTTAACAGACTAGGTGTCCAGTTAAGCTCACTTTCAAATTCTCCCTTGAGGCAAGATAGTGTTCAATATTTCCGTCCGTTAAGCGAAATGTATATTTTCTGTTAGTTTGTTTTGTTCCGGCAGTGGAATGCCTCAACATATTCAAGAAATCAAGGCATTTCCGTTACCAGCAAGAAGGAAAGATGCAAAATCGGTCTAGAACAAGGACATTCTTCAGTACACGGTGTTGCAGTGGATACTTGTACACAGAACTAACAATCAAGCAGTCATGGTGTACGAGTTTGTACCATAGGGGAACATTGTGAACACAGGATGCGAGGGAAGTAACTTCCTCCAACGGTTCCAGTGAACGTTTAACCCTTATTTCTTGTTTCCAGATCATCGTCACCTTGTGTTCCTACTAGTGCCCAAACATTGACTACGCTTATGTCAACATTATCAGCAGAACTCATGTCATCATTACATACAATACCTGGTTTGTCACAGAGGAACGTGGCAAGACAGCGAACAAATGGAAGTGTGTCTTGGTGAACATCAGTGCTGTCTATCGCTAGCGGCACTTTCGCATTCGTTAGATAGCATGGGGAATCCATGCAGTTGACTTTCATGAGGTGGATGAAGACGCAGCACAGTAAGTAACTAATCTTCAAGTCATATTCATTGTGTCTGGCACAACTCTACAACAGGATCTGCTGTGGAATTACCATTGTCATGGTGTTGTATCAGTACTAAGGAACTCAATGTGTGAAGTACAAAGACAGTTCTGTTTCCAATAATGACACAATGGAATTGAAAATGAATGGTGTGGACAAAGTTGTATGACCCAATGTCAGTGTTATAATGACATCTGTAACCCTGAGGATGGAAGCTGTTATTTTCGTGTCTCATGTGAGACGGATTAGTTCGGTCCTGGGTGTCTGTGTGTGAATGGGGCGATCACAGAATGATGCTACCAGCCATGATGATTTACAGGAAACACGTCTTATACTGAGGTTGTCAGATCAACACAGGACAATATGGTTTGGGATATATTTGAAACATATTAGTCCGTTTGTGCTTTGCATATGAAATGGAAACAAATAGGTATTTTAAACTCCTGCGAGAAAAAACGAACTAAACATCAACAAACGTTGCACATACCTTACAAGGAGATCCACGTGTCGCGAAATACAGGTGAAAAATCCGAAATCAGAAGCATTCAATAAATATAAAAATGAATAATAAAATAAGATAAAATACACACGAACGCATACAATACGACACACAGACGTTTCGATTCTCAGAATCTTTGTCAATGACAACACAGCTAACAACGAGATACAGCAAACGAAAGACCACAGCACAATACACTAACACACGATCTATAACTTAGCCATGTGAGGCCGAAAAGGTGACTGTGCTTTACATAGTAGCACGGCATAATGCATGGAACATATATAGAATTACGTCTGTATTCCTTGTAGATGTCAATACAGTGGCATCATACACGAACAAGTCCACCATTGAGGGAGCTATGGCAGCTGACGTTTGTTCCCTGTGTGTCGTTGGAGGTAGATATGTAGCCTTAAGGCAACGTTCAGTGCTGATATCTGATTACTACTCAACGTGTTGTTGCTTCCAAGTGGCTGTGATTGGAGACTCAGGGAATGATGACCACACATGCAGCCATACGTGGTCAAATGTCCAGAGCAGCGGGTGGGGCTGACATTTACTGCTCCATATGTGCTGCACAGAGTGGTCATATACAATTTTGAATTTGAAATGCAACGCTTGGGTGGGTTTAGACTAACTACCTAATCTGTCAGAGAACCTATCAAGAACAATGACATTCTCAAGCAGAAGGTGTTGCAGCAGATACTTTACACAAAACTATACACTGTTCAGGATTGTTGTGTCTGTCACCACTCTACCACTCTACAACACAACAAGACAAGAAAATCCGGCTGCTGTTGAGGCTGAAGTACAAGCGTTGATTTTCGAGAATTCGCTAGACGGTGACGCGGTCATCTACACAGATGGGTCGGTCGTCCGACATGTGAGAAGCTCATGGGCCTGTACAGCTCGGGCCGGAGGGAGAATTGTGAAGGAGGACTCTGGTGCTTTCACTGAAACCACAAGTAGCCTGACCATGGAAGTCATGGCAGTAAGTAAAGCAATAACATGGCTCGAGACACAGACATTCACTAGGGCTTGTTTCCTTAGCGACTCAATGAACATGATCAAGAGGATAGAGGAGGGGTCGATCCGAAGAGAATGGTTGCTGCCTATGGAGCGGTCTCGGCTGGCAAAGATTAGTTTCATCTTCGTGCCAGGGCATGCGGGAGTACAAGGAAATGAGCGGGCTGACAAGCTCGCAGGTGAGGCTACTGTGGAGGGCGGACGCGCCATGGACCAGGCCGACATTCTGAATGCTCTACGAGAAGTAAGACTTTTGCGAGAACCAAGTGATGACTGTGAATCTACAACAATGGTCAGACTGCGGGAGCAGCAAATTAAAAGAGGGGTGGCCAAACAAGAACACTACGCAGGAAGCCAAAGAAGATTGATAAACCAACACAGAACTGGCGTCGTTAGCCGCTACACGCTGCGGGATTTGCTGAGGAGGGGATCCGAGCACTTATGGACTGAATGGTTCGATGTGCAATGAGGATGATCTGTCGACTAACTAACTAACTAACTAACAACACAACAAGATCTGCTATGTAATTTACCCAAGCATTGACATGTTGGTGTCTCAGTGCTACAGAGCTCAACGTATGAAGTAATCCAGATTACTGATGTCATCACTGTTTTGTTTGGTGCTCAGCTATCTACCTGCGAGAGTTATGTGCCCATTGTGTAGTGACTTTAGCTATGTATTATGTACTATCGGCTGGATATTGTATGACAATTGTATCTCACTGCTGTCTTTGGTGCTCAACTATGTACCTGCGAGAGTTATGTTTCCGTTGTGTAGTGACTTTAACTATGTATTATGTGCTATTTGAGAGATATTGCTTGACACTGGCTTTGTTCCCCGTATACATGTACATACTGTATTCGCCTGGAATGAGGCGCTGGAACCTCTTGCCGCCGGGTTGATTGGGCCCGTTAGCTATTACAGCGGCCAATGTAGGAGATGGAAAACTCCGATTATAAACCCCAAGTTTAAGGTGGACCGACGTGCCGAGGACTGAATGGCCACGGGTGAGCTGGTCGTGAACGTGGAACGTCTGGTATGCGGGCGGGGCGGCGCCAGGCGTATGGACTCCTGAGGGACATCCTCTGCCCCTTTCCTAGCAGGCAGGCTCTACTAGGGTGACCGATTATATCCTGCCTTCATATCAAACCAACTATGGAAAATACAAAGAATTATCGCCGAAGCAACGGAGTACGTGCTTTGTGCTCGATACCTTTGACAACAGCCAGCGGGGAGAGAATGCAGCGGAGGAGAAGAGGTAGGGGAGAGGGGAGAAGGAAAAGGAAGAAGAGGGCTGGAGCCAGAAGGGGTAGAAGGAAAACGGATCGTTTGGGACTAAAAAATGTACGGGTTGGGTATTGGAATTGCCATAGTGCAAAGCAACGAGGACCAATACTGGAGAAACTGGTCTACGATTTTGATGTCCTGATGTTACAAGAACTGAATACAAACTCTTTTAAGTGCCCTGGCTATACATGTTACATTAACCCAACCGGGCAGGGAAGACATGGGCAGGCTCTGGTGGTCAAGGATGGTTTACAGCATTCGATACTGGATATGAGTGGGTGGGGTCAGGAGAGTAAAGAGGTGCAGGGAATGCGGATACAAATCGGCCGATACAGCTGGAACCTGATAAATATATATGTAAGTGGAGAATCTTGCATAAGCAGAGAGAGTTGGGACTGGTTGAAAGGTTCAGTGGACATCCCTGGTACCAGGTATCTGATATGTGGTGACTTCAATGCCCGCGCCAAGGAATGGGACAGGTCGGGAGAGAACAGACAGGGTACTGCTCTTGCTGAGGCCCTGCTTGAGACGGATGTTGTCTGTCTAAATGACGGGACACCCACTAGGCTAGCAATGAGACCGGGGGACCCTGACAGGCCATCGACCTGGCACTTGTATCCCAAGAGGCGGCATCAGACATAAAATGGAGCGTCCTTGGAGACCATGGAAGTGACCATCTCCCCTGCTCTGTGCTGATACCTAAGTCCAGCACAGTTACTGCTATAAGAGCCCGCAGGGCATTCAGTTATGATTGCGACCACTCTTCGCTCTTGGGGCGCCTTAGATCACAGGGAAGATCTAAACCAACAAGAAGAACTTTCACCCAACCACCATGGTGGACACCAGAGGTGGAGAATTCATGGAGGGAAAAGAGGGCGGCCATAAGGAATTGGCAGGGGGTGCGGAGAACAACCAATTCAGTTGACACAGAATTGGAGGAGGCTGAAACATATAAAAAAGTAAAGGTGCAGGATTTTAAACTCCAGGCAGCTGAGGCAAAAAGGATTAAGTGGGAACAGTTTATCAATGAAGTCGGTGGGGATGTGACATTGGGAAAATTCTGGAGGCTGCACCGGCAGATGAAGAGACAGGCGATGCCTGGTACACATGGTACCGTTTATGATGATAACAACCGACCTATGACAACTGACAAGGACAAAGGGGAGGCTTTTCTTGCACGATTTTTAAAACAGACGGATCAGCAAGATAGAGCTATTAGAGATAACGTCAGAGAAGCCTTGTCACGGGTCACTAGGAAGGAGGACTGTGAGATTAAGGTGGAGGATATTAGACGGGTACTGAAGCGGGCTAAAGACACAGCGCCAGGTCCGGATGGGTGAGGTACTCCCATATGAGTAACATAAATGATGGGGACTTGGAGGAGATGGCTCTTTGTTTCAACCTAAGCATCAATACGGCGGAAATACCCCACGATTGGCTGCATAGCTACCTTGTCCCACTCCCAAAGCCAGGTAAGGATCACTCCAGACTTAATGGATACCGAATCATAACCCTGCAAAACACGTATGGCAAAGTCCTCGAAAAGATAGTAGCACGCAGACTCCAGCGACATTTGGAAAGTCGTAATCTGCTTCCCCAAGGACTCGGGAGTTACCGGCCTGGAAAGGACACCTGGGCCAATGCTGCAACTTTTGCTTTTGATGTCTACGAGGGCTTCCAGGATAAACAAGAGACAGTGGCGGTAGCTCTTGACCTGGAGGATGCGTATAACAGGGTCAGGTATGATCGGTTGATATACACACTGTTGGACATGGAGGTCTGCCCTTGCCTTGTTAGATGGGTTGCGGCGGTCCTTTATGAGCGTAAGGTTGCACTGCGCATGGGTTCCTGGACTTCTGACCCTTGTACTATTACACCTGGGTTGCCACAGGGATCTGCCTTGTCCCCAGTGCTCTTTAATGTCTACACCAGCAAAATCGCAGCTATTGAGACACCAGGTGTGGGTAGAATCTTGACATTTGCAGATGATGTGCTGGTGTACAAACAGGGCAGAGACAGGGCCAGTTTGGCGAAAGACTTACAGGTGGCAGTAAATGGGGTGGCAGAGTGGTGCAGGGACGCAGGGGCCGTTATAAACCCAGACAAGGCATCGGTCGTGTGGTACTCCCTGGATAACCGGATCGTCAAGGCAGATGTCCCAGGTATTATGTTGAATGGATGTCCTCTTAAGCGAGAGAGTAAATTGAAGTACTTGGGTATCACCTTTGACAGGTGTTTGTCTTTTAAGGATCATGTGGAGGCTTTGGTGGTGAAGGCTGGTAGGGGACTTAATGCATTGAGGGCTATGGCAGCAACCGGGTAGACCAGAGGATGCTTTACAGGCTCTTTCAGCAGTTAATAATTTCTGTCATTGAGTATGGTTTGGGGCTGCTGACAGTATCAAAGAGCCAGCTTGAAAGGTTGGAGCGCATACAGAATGCCGCCATGCGGTTAATCCTGGGGTGCACAAAGGACACACCAATTATATGCATGAGGCATATCCTGGCGCTACCAACAATGACGGATAGGCATAGGGTCCTTCAGGCCAAATGGTACCTGAGAGTTGCTGCAGATAGGGATCACCCGCTGCATGCAGCCATTGATATGGTCAAGGGTCATAGACTAAGACGAGGCAGGTCCTGGATGGCACAGGCAGAACTTTCTATACGTCAGGTGTGTGATCTAGAGACCATCAATCGTGAAAGAGAGTGGGTTGAAGTTCCGGAAGACATGACGGACTGGCACAATGTAATAATAACACTGGGTCGTGAGTGCAGAGAATGGGCAGCGGGCCGCACTGAGTTTGAAGTGCAACAGCTGATCCAGAGTAACACACATCAAGGTGACAGTCATCTACACCGATGGGTCAGTGGTGAGAAACAGACGTAGTGGTTGGGGCTTTATTGCAAAGGCTAATGGACGAGTCTTGAAAAAGGAGAGTCTGGCATATGAGACTACGACCTCCAGCATGAGAATTTAGGTGGAGGTAGTAACAGCGGCATTCCGTTGGCTAGAGGAGACTATTGCAACACACGTTGTATTTATTACGGATTCAAAGAGTATGCTCAGCAAGGTGGAGAAAGGAATGTTTCGTGTGGAATGGCTAATGTCGCTTCAGAGGTCACAGATTGTGAGAATTGTATGGATATATTGCCCTGGTCATGCGGGGTACGGGGGAATGAACAGGCTGATAGGCTAGCAAGGAATGCACTTCTTGGTGGCAAAAATGCCTATAGACAAAGGGGAGGTGGTCGTGCGCTTGTGGGACCAGGTGGAGAAGGCGGAGGAACAGACTGAGAACCCATACGTGGAAAGAATGAGATTGCGGGAGAACGGCAGGGGTTCAGGAAGAATCTCAAAACTGAGAGGGAAGACCAGGAGAATTTTTTATCAGATAGTGATGGGAACGATTAGTAGTGTGACTCTTCGCTGGCTGTTGAACGAGGGGACGGAGCGCGTATGGGGATGTCCTGAGTGCAGTGATATCGGTTCTTAACTCAACTCAAATCAAAGTCTCGCAATGCCTGTCTGTAGAATTGAATTTCCCGTACCCCTCGCATACCGCAATGGATTCTGAGCTTGGGACGGGAAGGTGCACTTTGCAACATAGTACGCATGTTGACGGCCCTTCAGTACTGGCTCTGGAGGAAAACGGTTACGTCAGTATCACCTTGACAGGTGTCAGCCCTTGTCCGTCAACCTGAACTTAGTGCACGGGGCTTACGGGTCAAAACGCATGGTCTTGGATAGTGTTGGACCAGTCAAGCAACCAACCAGCCATCTAGTCTGCCAGCCAACCAGCCAACCAGTCAACCATCTAGTCTACCACCCAAACAACCAGATAATAAACCAACTATATAACCAATCAACCAGAAAACCAACCCATTAGCCAATCAATCGACCAACCTGCCACCCAGTCCACTAATTACTAAACCAACCAACTAAATATCCAGCTTACCAAACAAGTAGCTAGCCACCCATCTAATCAACCAACCAGCCAATCTATCAACTACTTAAACAAGCAACAAGCAACCAGTCAACTAACTTGTTTTCTGGGATCCATTTAATCCTTCGCGTGTCGAAAATTGTGGTCTAGATTTTTCGCCATTTTTCTCTAATGTTTTGCTATACAGTTATTATCGAAAGCACATCATTATAAATTATTATTTGTCTTTTATAATTTGTTCTTTTCTGAATAAATGTTCCTGCTGTTCGTTTCAAAGTTTCTGCGTTCAAATTGTTACAAAATAAATTTGTGTCGACTGTTGTTTGCCGTCCAACATAAGTCTTGCAGATGTGTCAGAACGTACTGGCGTGTGACAGCCGTGTGGGAAGCAAGCCGCACTCCGTGCCCTGTTCTGCACATCGGTGCCACAAACACACAAAAGGTTAACCCAAACACCATCATGGCAACTGTTATGACATCTCCGTGAGCTTTAACCTGCTGTCATACCACGAGTATTATCTTTAATCTGTCATAGACAGCACTTTCTCCTATCTTGAAGCTGAGGTGGATAGTACTTTCTCCTATATTGAATCTGAGGTAGACAATACTTTATCCTATCTTGAAGCTGGGGTAGATAGCTCATTCTTCTATCTTGAAGCTGGGGTAGATAGCACTTCTCATATCTTGAAGCGGGGTAGATAGCAGTTTCTTCTATCTTGAAGTTCAGGTAGATATCACTTTCTCATATCTTAAAGCAGAGATACATAGCAAGTTCTCATATCTTGAAGCTGAGGTAGATAGCACTTTCTCATATCTTGAATCTGAGATACATAGCACCTTCTCATATCTTGAAGCTGAGATACATAGTACTTTCTTCTATCTTGAAGCTGAGGTAGATAGCACTTTCTCATATCTTGAATCTGAGATACATAGCACTTTCTCATATCTTGAAGCTGAGATACATAGTACTTTCTTCTATCTTGAAGCTGAGGTAGATAGCACTTTCTCATATCTTGAATCTGAGATACATAGCACTTTCTCATATCTTGAAGCTGAGATACATAGTACTTTCTTCTATCTTGAAGCTGAGGTAGATAGCACTTTCTCATATCTTGAAGCTGAGATACATAGTACTTTCTTCTATCTTGAAGCAGAGGTAGAGATCGACTAGTCTTTTTTCGGTTTCCTTCCGTCTATGTTGCTTCTACTGTCTAGAAGAAACTAGACACATTGGTTAACATGAACATGTGCCATAGAAAGCCAGAATAACCAGATGGCGTCTAACTCATCTTATGGCTCCGGCCAAGGCTGCTGTAACACCTGGATGAGGTATTATATGAAGCCCATGTATAGGGCAGTCCATGCAAATATGTCTCCGACAAACTGCGTTCATTGAACAATAAATGGCATTTTGCAATCACCGTAACTTCCCCTCGGCATTGGATGCGGAATTCACAGACAATTTAATACTTAAAACATAGAACTAATCCCAGCCGATCTGAACATAAGCAGGTAATTAAGTAAATGCGCCTTTGATACTCCTTTAGGTGCATACCCACTCAATGCCGACTGGTCTATGCAAATATAGGTCCAGAAGTCTTGAGTCTGCAGAGCTGTAGCATGACCTAGTTGTCTCCTAATGTGCCTGTCCCAAGATGTGAAGGTGCCCTACTAATATAGCATACCCCGACTGTTCCTGAACTGGGGAAGGAGAATGAGAGCTCCACAACACTGTCTCCGTACACTAATGAACAGTCTTCGTACACTACTGGACATAGTCTCTGTACACTACTGGACACAGTCTCTGTAGATTACTGGACAGTCGATGTAGATTACTGGACATAATCTCTGTAGATTACTGGACACAGTCTCTGTAGATTACTGGACACAGTCTCTGTAGATTACTGGACACAGTCTCTGTAGATTACTGGACACAGTCTCTGTAGATTACTGGACACAATCTCTGTAGATTACTGGACACAGTCTATGTAGATTACTGGACACAATCTCTGTAGATTACTGTGGACACAATCTCTGTAGATTACTGTGGACACAGTCTCTGTAGATTACTGGACACAGTCTCTGTAGATTACTGGACACAATCTCTGTAGATTACTGGACACAATCTCTGTAGATTACTGGACACAATCTCTGTAGATTACTGGACACAGTCTCTGTAGATTACTGGACACAGTCTATGTAGATTACTGGACACAATCTCTGTAGATTACTGGACACAGTCTCTGTAGATTACTGGACACAGTCTCCATACACTACTGGACACAGTCTCCGTACACTACTGGACACAGTCTCCATACACTACTGGACACTGACTCCGTGGACTGCTTAACACAATATCCGTCGGGGAGGAAGTCATCACACAAACCTGGCTGCCGTCAATGCAAGTCCATTTAGAGCCCACACGTCCTGAACGCTTGTTTATCGGAGTGACGTGTCAAAACAGTCTTTGATGATATTCACAAACAGCAACAACACCGTCATCACTATCATCAACAACAACATCATCATCAACAACATCATCATCAACATCAATAACATCATCAACATCAACATCAACAACATCAATAACAACTCTCCCTTACTTGTAGAACTCTACCGATAGTCAGTTTATTACCGAAGCGTAATATATCGCCAAATATGACGTCCCATGTTAAAAGAATATGTCGCCATATTAAGGGTATTATGTTATTTGTATCCCTTCTTGGTATCTCCCGCAATTCAATGCTCTGTGAACTAAAATGTACAATATAATACTTGCTCAACTGATTGTCTATCATGTTTGGTTCAAATCTACTTGTTGTTTGGCCATGAATCAGTTATTAAATAGTCATAAAAATTGCAGTGATAAAAGAGTGACAAAAAACATCCTAATGTTTCTTCTTCTTCTGCTGCGTTCATCCGGAGTTTTTTTTTCCGGATGTGATTGCGTTGTGCCTGTTTACAGCAGAGCTGCGTTCTTGCGCCGTTAGGCCGACACATCCGACATCTGCGGGATTCTAATGTTTTAAACCTAAGATCAAATGATTATCAAATCGACAAGAACAGTAAGAATTAACTGAAATGGAAGTATAAGAACGATGTTACAAGTAAACAAGGAAACAGCAGCAGCATAGGAGACGGAGGAAGAGGTTGACGAGGAAGACAACAACGAGGAGGAGGAGGAGGAGGAGGAGGAGGAGGAGGAGGCGGAGGCGGAGGCGGAGGCGGAGGCGGAGGAGGTGGAGGAGGAGCAGCAGCAGCAGCTAGCATACGAACGAAGGAACAAACTTTATTTTCAAAGGGTTAAGAATTGGCATGCAGGCCCGTCTGAAAGTCCGCCCTTCTATCACTCTTTCATACATTATTTCATTCACACATCATTCAAGGCTAACTGCAAACAGCATCTATTTAAAAGATATGCATTATAAAGGCATAGGGAAAATGCAAAAATCAATACTTTATTTCATATCCCTTACAGGACGCTGCAGTCCACATCAGCATTTTTCAGCTGCTGTTTATGTACTAGACAAGATTACGCTCAGTAGTTTGCCATTGCTTTCTGAGCGACCGGCGCACATACCCCGTAAATTACCAACGCGGCGAGAACCACTATCGATTCTCTTGCACAATCAATACTACACGACTCAGTAATATTAATGAATGATGTGGTACTTGTTATTAGCTATGTGGAATATACTGGTCTACCAAAAGCGGACTGGCTGTTATACTAGGATGTTATTGTTATTATGTTTTCTTTTCTTAAGGGGGAAGGTAATCCGGATGTGGAGGAAGAAGAGGAAGAAGAGGAAGAAGCTGCTGCTGCGACTGCAGCCACAGCCACGCCAACCTAGCTATCATGTTTTATGACAGAGCGAATTCATGTCATTAACAGGAATGTGTATACAAATTGCAAACCCAGACATTAAAAAAAAATAGTTTCGTGATATCCCATGCCTGTCGTTAGCCCAAACAACACCATCTTATCTGCATACATCTCTAATCAGAGGAAATGAACATCAAACAATGGAGAATATGTTTCCAACCCCTGCTATTGCTGTTTACCTCTATAAAACACATCCTTTCTCCCCTCCTGATCCTTGTTCATGTGTGGAGCGTGGAGAAAAATGGCTATGAATATTTCATGTGATTGAATCCCGCACAGCGAGGGTCAATCGATCTCCTGCTGATTTCCTTCACAGCTTATATTTACTGACAATCTTTCCATTTCCTCTATGAAGATTCGATCGCAAACGATCAGCTCAACATTGTTAGCTTCTGTTCTGTCACGCGAAATTATTCTTTGTGTATTGAGAATATGAGGTATTTCTCTGCTTGAATTGTTATTTTGAATGTTGTGTATTCACAAGTGTGAATGTCTAACACACACACACACACACACACACACACACACACACACACACACACACATACGTGCACACGCACACGCACACGCACGCGCACACGCACGCACACACGCACGCACGCACACACACACACACACACACACACACACACACACACATATGAGAGAGCTTCGAATTAAAACATTTAAAGTGTGATAGAAATTGCAGTAGCCATGCCATTGTCTTTTAACCTGTCAATATTGTTGTTAAGGATGTCAAGAGTGTTAGACACATGATATAACGGTGCAGACGAATACCGTTACATCACAGGGACAGTTTAAAGATGGTCGCCCCACTATTTATATGCACCAAAGAGGAGCAGCGTTCTGTTATCTGTTGTTGTTTGTTTTTGTTTTTTAATCACTGAAGTGGTGAAACCAATTTCAATTCATCGGTGAATGAAGGCCCAGTATGGTTATGCTTGCCTGTAAGGCCAGCAAGTGTATGAGGGAGTAGGAAGTGTCGACCCGCAATCGAATCTAAACGACGTGAACTTCTGAGTAAAGGTGTCTTTTTGCAACCTGACAATGTCCAACCCCATACAACCCGAAAGACATGATAGTCAGTTTAAAATCACGGTGGTAAACAAGTGAAATTACTGTGCGAATATGTGTATATTTCAGCTTCAAGGGTTTATCTACTTACTTTAGTTTATGTTGTATGATTTCTGCAGTATGTACTTGACAAGAAGCAGCAAAATATGCCAGGCAATAAATCGCGCATTCTATTGTTTGTGTCTACGTTATTTAAATTCACTACGGGAAAACATTGGCTTGGATACGGGCCTACTTGCCCAATTTTTCACCCTTTGAAAATTAAGTTCGCTCGTGGGGGATGTGTGTGGGTGGGGAGGGGGGAGGAGGTAGTATGTGTGCTTGGGAGTGTGTATGTGGGTGGGAGTATATGTAGGTGGGTGGTGGGTGTATGTGTGTGGGGTATGTGTGGTGGGTGGGGGATGTGTCTCATAACATGGTAATATGCATTGTTTATGTTTACAACATTCATTTGACAATGTTTTTTTTTTCCTATGTGAATGTATCATGCACTGTTGATGAACGAAAGATGAGTGATTGGAAGGGCCAAATGTCATACTGGCCTGCGTGCCCAATTTGTTACCCTTTGAAAATAAAGTTTGTTTGTTTGTGTTTCTCTCTCTCTCTCTCTCTCTCTCTCTCTCTCTCTCTCTCTCTCTCTCTCTCTCTCTCTCTCTCTCTCTCTCTCTCTCTCTCTCTCTCTCACTTTCTCTGTTTCTATCTCTCCGTCTCTCTGTCTCCTCGTAAATGCTATTTGCTTTTCCTTATGTTGATGAAATTGGACTATTCTGTGTAAGTTGTCCAAAATATTGAGAAGCACTTTTGCAGGTAGTACTGGGAACATGATATACAATAATGGTAAAATGTGTGAAGTTGTTGTCTTCAAAGAGGGATGTGTTGTGGTGATAGATGGATGTATTGTGGTGATAGATGGATGAGTTGTGGTGATAGATGGATGTGTTGTGATGATAGGTGGATGTTTTGTGGTGAAAGATAGATGTGTTGTGGTGATAGACGGATGTGTTATGCTGACAGATGGATGTGTTGTGGTAATAGAGCTGTGTTGTGGTGATAGCTGGGTATGTTATGACAATAGATGGGTGTGTTGTGTTTGGACAGGTTATACTGATAGATCAATATGCTGTCCCTGGAGATGAACATGTCATGCTGAACGAGAGATGTGTCGTTCTGACTGACTGATAGAAGGGTTTGATTGACTGAGGTGTGTATGGGTGTGTTTGATGGTAGGGTGTGGTGATTGATAGAGGGATATCTTGTGCTGATATAGCAATGTGTTGTGCTGATAGAAAGATGTATTGTGTTGGTAGATCGAAGTGTTGTGCTGGTAGATCGATGTATTGTTTTGGTATTTGATGTGTTGTGCTGATAGATAGATGCGCGTGCTAATAGTTGAATGTGTTCCGATGAAAGAGCAATGTGCTGTGCTGATACAGGGATCTGTTGTACTGGTAGACAGACATGTTGTGCTTGTAGAGCCATGTGTCGTGGTGGTTGAGCGATATATTGTGGTGATTGAGCGATTTGTTGTGGTGGTTTAGCGATGTATTGTGTTGATTGAGCGATGTGTTGTAGTGATTGAGCGATGTGTTGTGTTGGTAGAGCGTTAATTTGTAGTAATAGAGCGATTTTCTGTGCTTTTAGTGTGATTTTTGGGGGCTGATAAAATAATGTGGTGTGGTGATCCATCCATCATGTGCCACGCATTCTTCTGTATATTCACATTTGCAGGGCCTCTATTTGACTTTCCAAATACTAAGGATATATGGAAGCAATTAACACGTTGACAAACAAATATAACTCTTCCAATCCATTACCATCAAATCATATTCTAATTTTTTTTTCTCGCATATCCTTCACAGGACATCGCTGTCAACACCAGCATCTTTCAGCTGATTGTTGATTTCTTGGCAAGATTACGCTCAGTAGTTTGCCATTGCTTTCTGAGTGGCCGGCTCACGTACCCCGTAAGTCACTGCCGCGGCCAGAAGCCCAACAGATTCTCGCCGTATGTCACGCGAGTCACGAGAGTACATGGGATCACGGAGAAAGACGTTACACATATTCTAATACATATGACTAATTCAGTATTTGACAAACTGACATCCATCCATCATGTGCCATGCCGATAAGCGTGGGCTGTCACGTTTTGCCATCTCACTCGATCACCAGAGTCGTGGATGAGATCCGTGTTACTGTCTCGACCATGCCACGTGGCCAAGCCACCCAGGCATTTACTTCTCGGTCTTCACCTTGGTCTCTTCCCTTCGATCTTGCCAGTTGTCACCAAGTTCTCCAATTCATTTCTTCTCATAACATGTCCATGATGACAGAGTGATGTATTGTTCTGAGAGAAGGATGTGTTGTGTTGGTAGAGGGATGTGTCGTACTGATAGAAGCTATGTTACAAGTAACTGTTAATTTAACTTATTTTACCAAAATTAGTTGTTAGTTTAAATTGTTATAGCTAAAGTAGTTATTAATTTATCTCGTTTACCAAAGATAGTTTATCTCTTTCTACCAAAAGTAGTTTTTAGTCTAAATCGCCCTACCAAATGTGTTATTAATTTATCTCGTTCTAACCCAAGAAATGTGTTACCTAAACTGTTTATAATTATATAATATTGTTAACTTTCTTAGCGATGTTTGTGACATACTTGTTTGCAGTTGGTAATACTTCAGACAATATGAAATTTAACAGAAACTGGAGCTTTTACACACACACACACACACACACACACACGCACGCACGCACGCACACACACACACACACACACACACACACATATATACTCATTTCAATGCTCTCCACTTCCTCTTCTACCATGCATCGCTCTAGATTAGGCGCTCGAACATATAAAAACAAAAAACAAAAACCTTTGGGGATGTTTCATGCATGGTTGAATTTTGCAGCTAAGGCTTTCTACCGGACAAGGTGGTCAGTCTCTCGCCATTCCTCCTCAGTGGGTTTTACGACATGTATGGTGGTTACGGTGTTACTACTCTTCACTTCCCTTATCGGTGTCAGTTAAAAGGTGATTGTGTGTCTCTTACAGGAAGTTGCAATTAATCCAATGGTTTATTAACTGTTTATAATGTCATAATTTGCATTTGCCTTATGAACGTCCATCGCTCCTAATCACGTTAGTTGCAACTGTTTACAGGACTTCGCAAACAACCCCATTTTTTTTTTATAGTTTATATGCAAGTTTAGGTTTAGTAGATTGATATTGCTTTCTGAACGACAGACATTCCTACCATTGTAAACATTCAATACAACTCAATCCGCTTTCGAATGTGGAACGCGGTTTGTGGTGGCTTCGAACCGTTTTTGTCGGAATTGTGAAACTGTCCTTAAGCCACCGATGCCGACCCTGTCACTGACGCCGACTCTGTCACTGACGTAGACCATTTCACTGACGCCGACCCTGTCACTGACACCGACCCGCTCACTGACACCGACCCGCTCACTGACGCCGACTCTGTCACTGACACCGACCCGCTCACTGACGCCGACCCTGTCACTGACACCGACTCTGTCACTAACATAGACCATTTCGCTGACGCCGACCCTGTCACTGACGCCGACCCTGTCACTAACGTAGACCATTTCACTGAGGCCGACCCTGTCACTAACGTAGACCATTTCACTGACGCCGACCCTGTCACTAACGTAGACCATTTCACTGACGCCGACCTTGTCACTAACGTAGACCATTTCACTGACGCCGACCTTGTCACTGACGCCGACTCTGTCACTGACGTAGACCATTTCACTGACGCCGACCCTGTCACTGACACCGACCCGCTCACTGACACCGACCCGCTCACTGACGCCGACTCTGTCACTGACACCGACCCGCTCACTGACGCCGACCCTGTCACTGACACCGACTCTGTCACTAACATAGACCATTTCGCTGACGCCGACCCTGTCACTGACGCCGACCCTGTCACTAACGTAGACCATTTCACTGAGGCCGACCCTGTCACTAACGTAGACCATTTCACTGACGCCGACCCTGTCACTAACGTAGACCATTTCACTGACGCCGACCTTGTCACTAACGTAGACCATTTCACTGACGCCGACCTTGTCACTGACGCCGACTCTGTCACTGACACCGACCCGCTCACTGACGCCGACCCTGTCACTGACACCGACTCTGTCACTAACATAGACCATTTCACTGACGCCGACCCTGTCACTGACGCCGACCCTGTCACTAACGTAGACCATTTCACTGACGCCGACCCTGTCACTAACGTAGACCATTTCACTGACGCCGACCCTGTCACTGACGCCGACCCTGTCACTAACGTAGACCATTTCACTGACGCCGACCCTGTCACTAACGTAGACCATTTCACTGAGGCCGACCCTGTCACTAACGTAGACCATTTCACTGAGGCCGACCCTGTCACTAACGTAGACCATTTCACTGACGCCGACCCTGTCACTAACGTAGACCATTTCACTGACGCCGACCCTGTCACTAACGTAGACCATTTCACTGAGGCCGACCCTGTCACTAACGTAGACCATTTCACTGAGGCCGACCCTGTCACTAACGTAGACCATTTCACTGACGCCGACCCTGTCACTAACGTAGACCATTTCACTGACGCCGACCCTGTCACTAACGTAGACCATTTCACTGAGGCCGACCCTGTCACTAACGTAGACCATTTCACTGAGGCCGACCCTGTCACTAACGTAGACCATTTCACTGACGCCGACCCTGTCACTAACGTAGACCATTTCACTGACGCCGACCCTGTCACTAACGTAGACCATTTCACTGACGCCGACCCTGTCACTAACGTAGACCATTTCACTGACGCCGACCCTGTCACTAACGTAGACTATTTCACTGAGGCCGACCCTGTCACTAACGTAGACCATTTCACTGACGCCGACCCTGTCACTAACGTAGACCATTTCACTGACGCCGACCCTGTCACTAACGTAGACCATTTCACTGACGCCGACCCTGTCACTAACATAGACCATTTCACTGACGCCGACCCTGTCACTAACATAGACCATTTCACTGACGCCGACCCTGTCACTAACATAGACCATTTCACTGACGCCGACCCTGTCACTAACGTAGACCATTTCACTGAGGCCGACCCTGTCACTGACGCCGACCCTGTCACTAACATAGACCATTTCACTGACGCCGACCCTGTCACTAACGTAGACCATTTCACTGACGCCGACCTTGTCACTAACGTTGACCATTTCACTGACGCCGACCTTGTCACTGACGCCGACCCTGTCACTGACGCCGACTCTGTCACTGACACCGACCCGCTCACTGACGCCGACCCTGTCACTGACACCGACTCTGTCACTAACATAGACCATTTCACTGACGCCGACCCTGTCACTGACGCCGACCCTGTCACTAACGTAGACCATTTCACTGACGCCGACCCTGTCACTAACATAGACCAATTCACTGACGCCGACCCTGTCACTGACGCCGACCCTGTCACTAACGTAGACCATTTCACTGACGCCGACCCTGTCACTAACATAGACCATTTCACTGACGCCGACCCTGTCACTAACGTAGACCATTTCACTGACGCCGACCTTGTCACTGACGCCGACCTTGTTACTGCGCCGACCTTGTTACTGACGCCGACCTTGTTACTGACGCCGACCTTGTCACTGACGCCGACCTTGTCACTGACGCCGACCTTGTCACTGATGCCGACCTTGTCAGTGACGCTGACTCTGTCACTGATGTAGACCATTTCACTGACGCCGACCCTGTCACTAACGTAGACCATTTCACTGAGGCCGACCCTGTCACTAACGTAGACCATTTCACTGAGGCCGACTCTGTCACTAACGTAGACCATTTCACTGACGCCGACCCTGTCACTGATGTAGACCATTTCACTGACGCCGACCCTGTCACTAACGCCGACGCTGTCACTGACATCGATCCTGTCACTGACGTCAACCCTGTCAGTGACGAGTCTCCAATTGTAGGTGTAGTTAATTTGTTTGGAATGACAATATTTTCAGAAATGTAGACGATATGAGAGAAATCACCATTGGGTGGACGTAACATCAATAATATTAGACATGCGAATGATACAGTATTTATTGCAGACAATGAGGGGTGTCAAGGACTCATTTATATGAACATTCGGCTCGCTCTCTAGAACAGGGACGAAACCTTCACACACACTCAATGATGACGCTCTCACACACAGTACCGTGAAGAAAACCGGTTTATTCACGTTCTCTATTTACAGTGAGTACATTCGTGAAAGTTGCGCTCATAACTATGCGCAACTCGCACAATTATCACAGCAGTATATACATGCATCATACATCTTATAATGGAATAATACAAAATAGCTCTCTCACTGTCTCAGCACAAGCACCTTTCAATCTACTAGTCAGTCATGTCATTCCTCATTACAGTCATCTCACAGCGATCATGAAACACAAGCATAACCCCCTCTGTCCGTCCGTCTCGAAGTTCTAAATCCGTCTGCCTGACACAGGTATGTTTGGTCAGTCCTTCACTTCTCCCAGCTCGTGTCGCCCGTGCGGTGTAACGTGACACGATGACCACAGGGCTTCAACTAATGCGTAGCTGACCTGTACTCGGCAACACCAGGCTGCCTGTCCTGATCGCCTGCCGTGAGCTGTCCTCCGTTAACTCCTGTCTTGCAGGAGTTATATATATTGAATTAATGGTTATTGGGTCCATGACACTCTCCTCCCCCCTCTTTTATGAAAGGGATACCCTTTCATTATGTGCGTAGCTACACATAGTATGTGTTTACATTCTAAATTCATGTCATGACCCAATAGTTGTTTCCCTTGATGGATCATAATATTATATCATTGCAAGGTGCTATCTTTTTGGCAATGATGCATGATGTATACTTCATTCATTGTTGCCATCAGGCTACTCTCATCAAGTATAGTCCCCTGGTTGGATTGGTACTTTGTTTGACAACGGACTCCTATCGAACCCCTATGGCCAGATATTCTAATCCCGGTCCTATCAAATTTTAGTGACCATAATCCACCTCTAGTTGACATAGCTTGGTAGTTTGAAGTCATTTGACCAGTTTGAAAAAAAAACATATGCATGTACCAATTTGTGCCAATATCAGATTGCTTCCCTTTAGGTACAATCACAAATAATTATGTTGGATAACTTTTAGATACTTTCAAAAAAATAAAATAGTACATTTATTGTTTGTCTTAGTGTCAAACGTGTGACGTCACTTTATTCAAAATAGTGTTATTTCTGGCATTATTGAAAAATGGGGTCAATCGATGATCCTTAGATTAAAATTATATAAATCTTTTCTTTCAATCTCTTATATGCAAATTACAAAGTCATGAAATTCATTCACTCGCTCATTTATACTTAACTAATTATGTATAGTCTGCTATAATAGCAACATAGAAAGAAATATTTGGAAAAGAAACGAAACTAAAATTATCGTGTTGACAAAAATTCGGAACACGTTGTAGGGAAAAGAATATTTCGTTTGTACAACATGTTGAAGTGAACTGTTCTGGGTAACGGTGTCGTTGAACTAATACAGTACGTAAACTAATAAAACGTCTGCTTATTTTGGTGTTCTGCAATATTTAGTGGCTGCGGTTTTTGCACACAGTGAACAACTAGGGTTAGAACTACATTGTAAGAAGATAATACAGATTATGCTCGTCACTGGGAAGAAGTAAATACCCACAATTTGTAGGTGGCGAAGGTGCTGCCGACGCAGTTCCTGATCCCGCATACACACGATCTGCGCGAGATTAGGCAGCAGACCGCGTTGCGTTGGTGTTTTACGAAATGGTATGGG
>JACEFZ010018319.1:0-50000 GCA_014155875.1 Cepaea nemoralis | reverse complement strand
TAGAAAGAATGGAAGATAATAGGGAAACAAAACTCGCTTACACTCAGGAAATAAATGACCGTAGACCCCGAGGTAGACCAAGAAGACGGTGGAGAGATAATACATGTACAGACCTACAAGCACTTGGAATCAACGACTGGCAAGAGAAGGTCCACCAGAGAGACGAATGGAGACGGATTGTATTTGCAGCAAAGAACCTCAATGGCTCGGAAAGCTGAAGAAGGAGAAGAAGAAGAAGAAGAAGAAGAAGAAGAAGAAGAAGAAGAAGAAGAAGAAGAAGAAGAAGAAGAAGAAGAAGAAGAAGAAGAAGAAGAAGAAGAAGAAGAAGAAGAAGAAGAAGAAGAAGAAGAAGAAGAAGAAGAAGAAGAAGAAGAAGAAGAAGAAGAAGAAGAAGAAGAAGAAGAAGAAGAAGAAGAAGAAGAAGAAGAAGAAGAAGAAGAAGAAGAAGAAGAAGAAGAAGAAGAAGAAGAAGAAGAAGAAGAAGAAGAAGAAGAAGAAGAAGAAGAAGAAGAAGAAGAAGAAGAAGAAGAAGAAGAAGAAGAAGAAGAAGAAGAAGAAGATCTCCCATCAGATGTTATAACTGTGCCGAGATAACTGTATCGATTCACTTTCTTAAGAATATGCTCATTTACTCGTATATCACATTGTGGTATTTCCTTCTTCCCAGTGACGACCATAATCTGTGTCTTCTTATATTCAGTTCTAACCCTAGTTGTTCACTGTGTGCAACAACCGCATCTACTAAGTTTTGCAGGTCCTGTTCATTGTCCGCAATCAAGACTGTATCATCTTCATATCTAATGTTATTAATGTATCGTCCCCCAATGTTGATTCCTTCCATATCTTCAATATTTCTGAAAACATTTTTACTGTACAGGGAAAAAAGATCTAGAGACATTATACATCCGTCTCACACCTCTTTTAATAGGCTGCTATTGACCTACTTCATTATCAATTCTTATGGCAGCTTGTTGTTTCCAATATATGTTTTTCACAAGTCTAAGGTCTTTTCCATAAATTTATAGATCTTCAAACATCCTTATCTTGTCGACATGTCTCACTTGATTTAAAGCCTTTGTGTAGTCAATAAAGCAAAGATATAGACCTATGTTTACCTCTATAGAACGATCAATTATTGTTCTCAGTATATACACATAATCCATGCAACACGTTCAGGACGGAGGGCAAAGATCAGAAATGGAATAAAGACAAAGGAGAAAATTATTGCAGATAAGTCACGCACCGAGCGTTTGTGACGTAAGATGGTGCATAATGGTGGAAATGACCACGTGTTCACATGCACCCCCTGTGAAAGGACATTTACAGCGCAAAGTGGTCGTATTAGTCACATTCGCTACCACCATAGGTAAAAGTTATTGTGCCTTTTTAAAGCACAAACTATCGTCTGTCAAGACGGCAAGGTGCCAATGGAATGCACATAATTTACTGTGCCCTTGCCTTCTACAAACCCACATTGTTCTTCTCCTATTTCGGGTTGTATTTTCTTGCTAACTCTTTGTACGATAATTCTCAGCAGAATCTTCATGATGTGACTCATTATACTAATTGTTCGATGTTGATCGCATTCCAAAGCTCCTGATTTCTTCGGGACTGTAATAAATAGAGAATTACATAATTCAGGAGGTATATCTCCATAAACATATATTGTGTTCAGCAGTCTGGTGACTTGATCAATTCCATATTCTTCTATGGCAGTGATAATTTCCGTGGAGATGTTGTCTGGACCCGGGGTCTTGCCAGATTTCATATGGTTAAGAGCATTCTGAACTTCTTTCTTCAGAATTGATGGCCCTTCATTATTACTCAGAATATCATATTGTTCTTCTCTTGAAACATCATAAAGGTTTCTCACATAATCTGACCATGTATGTAAAATCTCTTATTTTTCTATTATGATTTTCTCATCTTTTGTTTTCATGCAGCCTGTGGATGTAGGTGTTCGTTTATCAGTAAGCTCCTGAATTTTTTTTGTGTATTAATTTGGTATTTTTACTGTTGTGTTGTTTTTCAATTTCTATGCAGTTATTTTCAAGACACGCTTCTTTTTATTCTTTATATAATGTTCTTACTTTCCTGTGAATCTCTTTACATTAGTAGGATTATTTTTGTTGTGCCTTCTTGTTTCCATTAGACTTAAGAATTTCTTCAGTCATCCATTTCTTACGACCTACTTTCTTTAATTTTAGGATGGTTGTTTCTGCAGCCAAATTGACTGAGTTCTTCCCATTGTTCATCCACATCTTGAAATAAGATCTCTAGATGAGACAATACATCAAATCTGTCCTTTACTTCTATGTTAAAATTGTCTTGTATTTCCTTGTCATTTTTTAATGCACACAGATCATATTTAGTGTTTCCTGATGTATAATTTACTTTCTTTAACTTTACTTTTAATGTTCCTATAATCAATTTGTGATCACTGTAGCATTTGGAACTGTTTTGCGATTGTTAATGCATTTCGAAACCTTCTGTTAATCAGGATGTAATCGATCTGGTTTTTAATTCTCCTGTCAGGACTTCTCCATGTCCATAATCTTCTGTGATGTTTCTTAAGCCAGGTGTTTCCGACGATCAGTTCATGTTCTTTTGCCCATTCTAGAAGTCTGTATCTTCTGTCGTTTCGTTCTCAAAAAAGATCCATCCATCACATTGATTCGCTACTTTCGTATTCAAGTCACCCATTATGATGCTAATTTCTGAATTTTTACATTTCTTCAAAGCATTCTCCATGTCATTGTAAAATTTCTCTACACTATCTCCAATGCTTTCTCCCGTTGGGGCATGCATTTGAATGACGTTTATGTTAAAAGGTCTGCCGATTAGTTGTATCAATAGAACCATGTCTGACACTGCCCAGTAGCTTTTAATAGATTTCGGTGTTTTAATATTCAAGGTAATTGCTACACCTCTTTGCCTCTCCTCTCCTCCAGAATGTATAATCTTACAATCCTCCTATGTCTGAATCCCTGACCCTTTCCATCTCGTCTCACATAATCTTAATTTGTTAATATTATCTCTTCCCATTACTTGTTTGATGTTATCCAATTTTCCATCTGCACTCATTGTTCTAACATACCAAGTTCATACTTGAAATGAGAGTAATCTTTTGCACTCAGTAGCGTACTGACGGTTTGGAGTCACCTAGTGCACATGACTATCCACACCGGGAGAGGCTGCTCCTATGGAGCACATATTTACGCCGTTTCTCTGATTTTCATTGTGAGCGCAAAACATAATTTTCTTGACATCTGTAAAGAAGGTAGTTTGCCATTGCTTTCCTTCTTAGCAGTGACCATACTGGTCAATGACCGTAGTCATTGTCTTATATATATATATATATATATATATATATATATATATATATATATATATATATATATATATATATATATATATATATATATATCGAATAGTTCATGTAGTTGTATCTGTGTGTATTTGTTGTTTGTGTGCTGAAGAAGGCTTTAGCCGTAACGTTCATTTGTCTACTTGTAATCGCCTTCTACTAAAGCTTACCGTATGCATCTCGTGTTCCTTGTTCATTACATCTGTCTAGGTGCTCTTGCATTGCCCGCGATCACCTTCTCCATAACATAGCCAAACGATCAAAACAATGTATTACCTTAGTGAATTTAATCACAGAAGCTATAAATAATATATTGCCTGATTTCTTGCCTGGCATATATCACTGCATCTCGTCATGTGCATACTCTGGAGTTATTTGCAGCGAAACGCTCGTTCTTAAACATCAGGGGTGTTGATGCCGAGGTAGTGGTTCAACCCCTACACCTGTCAGCTGGACTAATATGTTTATAAGTACCTCTGAATTCGGAGTTGCTTCCGATGGCTTGGGACACTGGTAATAGGGAAAGTTAATCCATATGCAAAATTCAGTCCAGTGCTTCTAAAAGTAGCGTGTATAGACTACGCCCGAGTTTAAAGCGAGCGAGCGCAAAGAATTATGCAGCGAAATAGCCAGGCAGGAAATCGTGCAATATTGTATTTGTAGCGTCTGTGTGTAACTGATTCAGAGCCAAACAAAAAGTAGACGTTTACCAAACACAGTATACAATCAAGTTAAATATTATTATAATGTAAATTTACAATAACTGAATATCCAAATTGCGGAAGATTCCACGAAACCCAAAAAAAAATAACAGAATGACGCTAGTATAGCGATTTATTGTCCTTCTGACCAAATTAAAGGTCATGTATGGTGATATATTATCCTTTGACATTGAATCAGTTCAATTAGTCAAATGTCTGTTACCAAGAATCATCCGATAGCCACTTAGTTTTGTGTAATCTGTAGTTGGCTTAGGCGTTGGCATCAGATGGCAATGCTTCCATTTGCGGGCACTGACAATATGACATTTCTACGCGCCCAGATAAAATAACAGAGACTTTGAATTCTCGTTCCAATTAATTCACTTAATATAGCAGCTTAATTTCCTGCATGGTAATTGTTATCAACACTCCCAAACTATGATTACTTCGAGACGAATTGGGTGATTTCAAGAACACTCAATCTAGTAAGCCATCAGTTACGCTAAATGCAAATTACATAAACCAATGGCAAATGGATTTATTGTACTCGCCAGCGATAATTAACTGTTCACAATAAGCATTCGATTACTAGCAGTCAAACTGCTTATTTGATCGTTGGAAACTGATGCACGACGTCGTGCTAGCACACACACAAACAAGAGGTATTTTCACGTATAGATGAATTGCTCCTTTGTGTTCTACGTAAACTAGCGTTCAGGAGAGGGCAAACATCAAAGGACACAGGATATTTTTTGTAATTCTCATCATCATTATGTGCCATGTTGACAAGCGTGCGCGGTCATGCTTCGCTAATTCACTCGATTACTAAGAGTCCCGATCAGTTTGTGTTCTTGTCCCGATTCGTGCATGGCGAGGTTGTTGTTGTGGAGCAATTATTTGCGTCCGATATCTGAAAACGTGTGCGTTGTACGTGGGTAAGTTAATTCTGTTTTCTAAACCACGTTTTCACTTCACTTTCAACTTCGGCGTCATTCGCGAAATGCCTCCCGCCAAGGTGGGTTTTCAGTGTTTATGCTGAAAAATGTTTATCCCGCTAAGCGGTGCATAGCTGGGTAGAAAAAGTTACGACGGTGAGTCAATAAGTAAGTCGCACAGTTCTGTGGGATGGCAGGTAAATGAAAACAAAGCACGCAGTTCTATGCCGCCGGTTTGGGAGGACTGATAAAACGATGGAATATGTGCATCAATGTTGGTGGAAATTATGTTGAGAAATAAAGAGACAACGTATGTATAAAAATAAACTGGTTTCAAGTTATTATCATATTTAGTTATTTTTCTACAGCCATTTGTGACTTACTTATTAACTTACCCTCGTAGAAACCGTAATGCGCTGGGGATTACAATCGTGGTTTTCCCTTGCTTCCACCTATTTTTCTATGGTTTATCTTCACTAGTTTCTTGTCTTTAAAAAAGCCAGCAGTGGTGTGTTTGGGTTATATATTGTCCCTCCTACCTGCCGATGGCCATGTCCCAGAGTATGAACCGCCCACAATCTAACTCGAGTCCTGTCCTGTACCTTTGTTAGGATATGTTTTGTGCTGATACACATGTATAATTATACAATCAAATATATGTGCTTCTGTTTATAGTCCATACCGGCTGTCATTGTTGGTCATCTCTGTGTACATTCTTTTAACTTGTGTATTGCCAGTCATTTCTGATACTGACGTGCTTCCATAGTATGATTTCAAACTGTCAATCATGTTCTCTCCGATGGCCATGTCACAGAGTATCAGCTGCCCACAATCTAACTCGAATCCTGTCCTATACCTTTGTAATAATATGTTTTGTGTTGATACACATGTATATTTATATCTACAACCAAATATATGTGTTTCTGTTTATAGTCTGTTTATAGTTGGTCATCTCTGTGCATATTATTTTAACTTGTGTATTGTCAGTCATTTCTGATACTGACGTGCTTCCATAGTATGATTTCAAACTGTCCATCATGTTCACTGTCAGGATCTTATATTTGGCTCGTTAGCTAACACGAGTGAGACAGTACAAGTATAACGTGATTGGACGTAAGACACAACGACATAACGTTCTATGGATTTATTGCCACAGTAAATACAGAACGATAATTACAACAATCTACAATATATAACTCACGACGCTCACAACCACAATACAGCTCTCAGGTCTGACGCTCAAGATATCAGTCGTTCGGCTTTCACCCACAGAGATCCATACAAACGCCTTGCTTTCATCACATACGTCCTTCCAGTCTGAAGTCCCAGCTCGGTCTGAGCCTAGCACGCCAACTGCCCACTGCCTCGAGTGGCGTCACGTGGCCTGCGTGCGTCTGTCGTCAGCCTGACCGCTGGTCGCGTGTCAGGTAACAATCTTGCCAGCCGACAATTCTTGTCCGCCGGGTGTCGTAACGATGTTGCTGCATAGCTATACCATGTTAGGCTCTGACATTCTCCCCGGGTACCTCAATGAAAGATGCCATCTTTCATTCATGATGTATGTATATACTGGGGTAGTGTTAACTTCATGTCAGAGACTACCCTTTCCCAGTGTTATGCATGAAAATACATATATGGCATAGAAATATATACGAAAAATGTAAGTTGCATTGAAATGACAAATGAAGTTCAACTTTTAACACAAATCAGGTTTCATCCCCCTGATGGCTGGTTACCTCCATTGCAATAATACCCAGTCAGATCAGTAGTACCAGCTTCACGCATCTACCTCGCAGCAATTTGAAAAAAACGTAATAATATGGTTGTTTTGCAACAGCCATCTAGCCAGACTGAAATACGACTTTATTTGAGTCGTATTAAACACTCGAACTCTGACCTCATTTGGCCAGGAGCTTTTATGTTGGTTTGCAATGTTGGCAGCTCTATGTCATGCTTGGTGGACGCCTACCCGGTGTGTTAGCCGTTTTAGCAACAAAATGTCTATTTATACAATACACATTAATGAATATGTTTCAAATTATGGCCCTTGGTGTAATTCATAAATGCAAGGGAAGTAATTTTGACATTCAAGAAATTCAATAAATTACAATAATTATTTAATTTCTTAGCGTCATGGCTTGACGTTTCTTCATATTAACGAGAAAAAGTCGGTAATATGAATACATTAATCAAGATATGATTCTAAGATTACACTAATCAAAATAAATAAGTACCCAATTGGTGTTTTATATTTTATAGATTCAGAAGGATTTTACAATCGTCATAAGTATTTGAATATTTGTATATCGTCTGCTAATTTTGCTATACTTTTTAAATTTCACAGGAAGTACACACGAAACGCAAAATTTAGTTGCTGTTACACTGTCTGAACACAACTGCTCTGGTTTTATTTTGTAACGGATAGTAAAAATGTTCTCAAAGTTTGTGTCTGATGTTATAGTATCACAACCTTCGGATTATGATGGAATGTTCTTATTTCCGATGTGTTCACAACTTCTGGATAATGATCGACTGTTCTTATTTCTGATGTTCAAATGTCGAACATTTTGGATTAAATTCCTTGCAGAGGTGGTGTAGAAGTTACTGTTCAGTCCACATTTGCACACGTCGTTAAAATATCACGGTGAAGAAAATCACTCACAGCTGTCACTGTTAAATGGTAAAGTTCGCTTCTGGTAAGTGGTTAAGCGTCTGTGACACTGTTCTTGGTGTATATTTACAATTAATAATGTTCTCTTTCTAACACACACTACACAATTATACTACACTCATTACATGACTTAATTAAAATACGTATATTATACATGTCGGTTTTTTAACCGTATCACAATTTCAATTATAGACCTTACACAGTAGGTGAATAGAAACAAAATTCACTTATTGGTGGCTGTGTTGGTCTGAGTGTAATAATACACAGTGCACTCAGACATTGCTTACTGGGTCGGTCGGACAACGGGACAAAAGATCGGCAATTGTATTGATTTTGCCGGGAATATGACGAACTTCGAAACTGTAATTTTGAAGCTTCAAGGACCAGCGAGCAATCATATTGTTGGACGGTACTCCGGCATTTATATACCGTAATGGACTGTTGTCAGTTTCGATGATAAAGTGACGTCCTAGAAGGTATCTGGATAGCTTCGTCACACTTTCTACTAAGGCCAGTGCCTCTAATTGCGGAATGGACCATGCACGCTCTCGAGGCCTTAGTTTTCTTGATATGAAACAAATGGGATGCAGGATGTTGTTGTATTCCTGCAACAGGACTGCCCCAATCGCAACGGAGCTAGCATCTGTTCTCAATCTGAAAGGTAAATGGATGTTGGGCAATTTAAGGATGAGATTATTCGAATTCTTATCAGAAAAGTATGCCAAAACTTTATGAAATGCATTTCGTAGGCATTCATCGTGTACAACTTTTTCAGGCTTATCCTTGGTTAGTAAGTTGGAAAAAACCTCGGTCAGTTCTGAAAAATCAGGAATGAAATTTCTGTAATAGTTGATCAGTCCCAACAAACTGCGGACTTGTTTCTTATTCGTTGGAAGTGACAGTTTTAGAATTTTGGAGACAATTTTGTTGTCTGTCATGACAAAGCCATTGGATATTCTGTACCCCAAAAATGATATCTCTTGGTAAGCCATGCTCACCTTTGAAGGCTTCACTGTCAGTCCGTGCTGTCTGATACGTTCTAGTGTCTGTTCTAGTGTCTTTATATGTTCCGTCATTGTCTCTGTATGGACACAGATGTCGTCGATATAGCAAATGATATTAGGAATGTCAGATAGGAGGAGTCGAGTCATGCGTACGAATGTGGCTGGGGCATTGACTAGCCCAAATGGAAGTTTGCACCATTCGTACAGTCCCCAAGGCGTGGCGAAAGCTGTTAGATGTCTGCTGTCTTCATGTACAGCAATCTGCCAGTAACCTTTAGACATGTCAAGCGTCGTAAAGAACTTAGCGTCAGTCAGTTCTGTCAGAAGATCGTCAGTGTTTGCCATTGGTTCAAGATCTAAAACAGTTATTTTGTTCAGTTTTCTGTAGTCGATGCAAAGTCGTATGGTGTTGTCCTTTTTGCGTACAATGACCATGGGTGAAGAGAAGTCTGATAGGGATCGTCTGATGATGTTGTTTTTTTCTAAGTTGATGATTTCTTGATGTAGTTGTTCCTTGTAATGTAATGGTATGGTGTATGGTCTGCATCTTATGGGTGTGTTTGATGTGAGTGTGATGTGATGCTGTACTAATTCTGTTTGTCCTGGGTTGTCTGAAAAAATGGTGTTGTACTGTTGTATCAACTGTTTGCAACTGTTTGTCTCTGCTTGACTTAAGTTTGGATTGATCTTGATCTCCTTCAAGCAGTTTGTCGTGTCTAATGTAGGTGTTGGAATCTCGTCGCTAGAATCGTCATCTTCGTGATCTATTATCACGGTGCAAGCTGTCGTATCGTCTTGTTCGTTGTCTCTGTTGTGGTATGGTCTTAGCATATTTATGTGAAATATTTTGTGTTTGTCTTTTATTAGGATTTCGTAGTCCACAGGTGAGATTTGTCTTGTCACTTTAAAAGGTCCCTGCCAAGAATCAGTCAGTAGCTGTCTGTCACTAGGTAGTAGTAGTAGAACGTCCTGTCCAGGTGTCAATGTTATAGTTCTGTTACCTTTGTCTGCGTACTGTCTGTAAGTAGCACCAGATAGTTTTAGTGCATTTTTAGCAATTTCACATGATTTAATAATCCTTTCACGCAATGATGTTACATACACGAATGATGATATGGGTTTAAGTACTGGAGTAGAATCAGTTAACATTTGGTGATAAATTGTTAATGGGCCTCGTGGTTTGGCACCATAGATTAGTTCAAAAGGAGAGAAACCGGTACTAGAATGTGGTACCTCGCGATAAGCAAAAAGGACAGCTGGTAAGTATACATCCCAGTTATTGGGGTGATCTTGAGTTACTTTTGCAAGCATGTGCTTCAGATCCCCATTAAGCTTTTCTATAATCCCGCTCGAGTGAGGATGATAGGGGCTATTGAAGACTTGCTTCACTCCTAACATTTTGGTGAAAGCTTGGGTCGATGCGGCAATAAACTGAGGGCCTCTATCAGACTGGATAGTATCTGGAAACCCAATTCGGGAGAAGATATGGAAGAACACTTCCATGATGTCGTTGGCAGTAATGTTCTTTAGCGGAATAGCTTCTGGCCAGCGACTACATTGATCAATAAAAGTTAGAATATATTTATTCCCTCTAGTTGTTGTATGACTAAGAGGGCCCACAATGTCAACTGATAATTTTTCAAAAGGTCGACTGGCTAAGTCAGTGACTTGTAACTTTGCCTGTGGGTGTTTACCTTTTTTTATTAGTTTTTGGCATGTATCACAACTTCTGCAATATGTTCTTATGTCATTGCAAAATTTTGGCCAATGAAACTGTGTCAATAGTCTTGACCTGGTTTTAACATATGCCATATGACCTGCAAAAGGTATATCGTGAGCAAGATGTAAAGCTTGCTTGCGATAAGTAGTTGGCAACACAGTTTGCTTTGTTGTAATGTCACCTCTGGTGTAATACCTGGTGAGTATATCATTGTGTAAAGCAAAATGCCATTTCGCATTTTTGGTTACTCTTGCCTTTTTGCCGATCAGGTCAAAGTACTTTGACAGTGAAGGATCAGCTTTTTGAGCTGTTATGAATGTTTCCTTCATAGAGTCACTAGGTGGTAATTCTGGGCTAAGCATTTGTATAGCCTCAGTTTGGTTACTTCCATCTTGCACTCTAGCAGTAGCTCTTGTTACTGCGTTCACACACTCAATGACATCAGATGATGATGGAATGATATCGTCAATGATGTGATGAGAACTTAGTGCTGCATTAGCTAACATACATTCAATAGGTGATATGACATTTTCAGTGATGACATTTGGTGGTGATGTGTTATCATCAATACATAGTGATGTTATGTCATGGTTATGAGGTTTGTCATTCACCTCAGGTAAATTTCCTATGATTATATCGCACACTGGGTTTGTAAGTGCCGCGACCTTTACTTTCCCGGTGAGGAATGGTGTTTCAATGTATGCCCAAGCTAATGGATATTTTTCAATATTGCCTGAAAATGTTCTACATGTGATGTGTCTGCCTGTATAGTCTGTAGGCGTTATGAATGTTGTTTTCAGGCCAATAAGTGTACTTCCGGTGTCGCGAAGTACTGTAGCAAACTTGCCATTAACATACCCGTGATAGATGTCTAATCTGCCTTTTGAGTCTATTACCAAGTTAGCTTCCTCATTGGCAATAGGGATGGCGTGCCCGCATGTTAAGATACCATTTTCAAAGAAGGTATTACAGACAGTGCATTTGTTAGCACTAAATACATCACAAGCCTGTGCTGCATTTACAGGATGTTTTTCTGGATTTTCGTCTTCTGACGCTGAGCTATCGAACAAGGCGGCATTGGCTTTGTTGGTCATATGCCTGCCTCTACAATCCATGCGATGGTGCCCGTAAGCCTTGCATAGAAAACATTTACGTAAACTTTTGAACGATTTACGTTCTCTGTCTTGTCTGTTTACCATATTTTGCAAGTATGTTTGGTACCCTGGGTTTTTATCGCACATCTCGTTCAAATGGTGAGAAGATTTACAATGGATACAATGTCTATATTTCTCAGAGGTAGGCCTGTTTGGTTTTTGCCTACTGTAGTTTTTCTCATAGTTGGCCGCTGCTACCCAGTTACTGTCAGTAGCTTCAGTGGCAAAGCACTGTTTGTTGGCCGTGTAATAGGCCGACCCACGTCTTTCCATTTCTTCCACACTTGTGCATTCATTCTCCTGTAAGAACTTAGAAAAAGATGATGGGATAGAAGAAATGACTTTATCTCGAATGATGAGATCTTCTAATCTATCATAATTTTTGTTAATTTTGGCTGCTGAAGTCCATTTGCTGAAAACATCTCGGACTAAACAGAGGTAGTCAGAGAACGTTTGAGTTGATTTTGGACTCAATGTACTGAATTGTTCTCTGTAACCTGCCTCGTCTAACATGAAATGTGCCATTATCTTAGATTTAATGTAATGGTACTCTTTTCTGAGGTCTTTGGGGATGGTTTCAATGACTTTAAGAGGTTCCCCAGATAGACTCCTCATATATAGAATATTCCATTCAGAAAGTGGAACTTGGTAATGTTCCATTAAAGTCTCAAAATTTTGGGTAAAGGCTGCTATGCAGTCACCCGAGGTATAGTTACGTACGATACCTTGATACTTCTTATACTGGTTTTCCTTTTCCAGTCTTTCAGATTTCTTTGACTCTTTATTCATTGCAGTCTCAGTGTCAAGTTGTTTCATTTTCAACTGTAATTCTAGTTCTTCTCTCTTACTCTGAGCTGCTATCTCTGCTTTCTTAAGTTCACTGTCTATCTCAGCTTGCTTTGTCTTTGCAGCCATTTCTACTTCGGCTTGCTTTAATGCTGTTTCGGCCTCTATTTGTTTGGCAGCTTTTTCAATCTCTGCCTGTTTTAAGGCTCTTTCAGCTGCTCTTTCTTCGCGTTCACTGTTTTTCTCTTGTACCAGGAGATATTCAGCGTATTTGTTCTCACTCCATTTTGTTAATTCATCACCTGTTAGACGTAATTTAATACCCATATCGATGAAATCAAATAATGACGACATGATGGAGAAAATACGTCAATGAAAATCAATCACACAAAATATGTTGTAAATGGTTAGTAGAAAACAATTTACAATTGATTTTACTATACGATGCGTGCCCACTAATGCATACGTAAAGTTAAAGTAAAGAAAAATATACTCAAGTGCCCTTGGATACGGTGAAGAATGGTTGGACAATCGGGCTAGGAAAATTGTAGGGTCGTTACTTTGGAACCACTAATGACCTCTACGGCAAGGTTATGGATGGTACGGAAAAAAACCTGCTTTGTTTTTGGAGAGAAATAAGTTAGCGTCTATTTGTTGGTGTGTGCCTGTAAGTCACTAAGTGTTGATTAGGTTTGGATGGCGTCGAGTATAATTGTATGTCGTAAATTTGTCGTCAACAGTGTTTTTCTCAACAGAAGTTACACTCTTTCCAAAACTCTTTGCGTTCCACAAACTCAATGCACAAAGACAATCTATCTGTATTTGAACACTTAATAACATTGATGACACATCACTTACATCAAGATGACACTCAGTAAGGACATAGACATCAAGTTTACAAGATGGCGACAAGGTCAAAATGGCGACAAAATCACAATGTCGACAAGGTCAAACGGTGACAAGTTTCACAAATCACAAATGTTTTACACGTTTACAGGATCAAACAATATGTACTGCACATTTACTAATGATTTTAAACATATTTAAACAATGTAGTAATGGATCACACTGAGACTTTTACGATCACATTTACATAGCTATAACCTTGACAAATTTTACAAGTTCAAGAATTATAGTTTTAGATAACAAAGACGAGCAACACACGTCTACATATATTAGGTTCTTAAACAAGGACGAGCAACCCACGTCCACACGTGTCAGGATCTTATATTTGGCTCGTTAGCTAACACGCGTGAGACAGTACAAGTATAACGTGATTGGACGTAAGACACAACGACATAACGTTCTATGGATTTATTGCCACAGTAAATACAGAACGATAATTACAACAATCTACAATATATAACTCACGACGCTCACAACCACAATACAGCTCTCAGGTCTGACGCTCAAGATATCAGTCGTTCGGCTTTCACCCACAGAGATCCATACAAACGCCTTGCTTTCATCACATACGTCCTTCCAGTCTGAAGTCCCAGCTCGGTCTGAGGCTAGCACGCAAACTGCCCACTGCCTCGAGTGGCATCACGTGGCCTGCGTGCGTCTGTCGTCAGCCTGACCGCTGGTCGCGTGTCAGGTAACAATCTTGCCAGCCGACAATTCTTGTCCGCCGGGTGTCGTAACGATGTTGCTGCATAGCTATACCATGTTAGGCTCTGACATTCACTATTGTTCTTACTTACCTCTTCTGCTCTCCAACTTTCCCGTTGTCATTCTGTCCTTCCTTTTACATGCCCAAAATAGATTTCAGATTTATTTCTCCAGCCTATGGACCAAGATTTGATTGCGACCGTAAAGGCCAACTATCCCCGAACCACCTTCGTTCAAGCAATATCCGCAATAGATGCTGACTCAGAACTAACATTGCGAGATTTTTGGAAACACTATAACATTTTAATGTGTAACAAGAAAATGGCATCTGGAAAAATTGTGTTAAGCGCTATGTTAAAGATTTTCATGGCTTTGTCAGTGAACATAAACTTGAAACGGTTCGGGAAAATATAGTAAAACTCACCAAAGACCTTTCTTTGGATTGTGAAATTGAAGATGTCGGAGAGTTGCTAGACAAAGAATCTGGAGAACTTACAAATGAAGAGTTAATCGAACTGGAAGAAGATAGAGTGGCGGAAGAAGAAAGAAGAGAAGCCAAGAAAGAAGAGGATGATCCAGAAAGGGATTATCAGAAGGTTTATCTTTACTGAATAAACTTCTTATACATTTCGAAGCAATGGACCCAAACATCGAACGATTTGCAAGGATTGAACGGATGGCGCACGATGTGTTTTGTCCGTATCGTGAAATTTATGATGAAAAAAAGAAACATACAATTCAGACAAAGCTCACCATGTTTATGAAAAAACCAACTCCGGTACCCCCAACTGCTGCCTTGGATGGCGACATTAATGATCTGCAGCAAGTACCAGTAGCCAATAAAATGTTTCGTACATGTTTATATATTCTGATGTTAATGACAATTTAATGTGATCTGCGATTGGGAAAATGTTTCCTATAGTATTTTCCACACCTGTATTTTGTATGTTTTGCAAATATTAAACCAGTTGTACATGTACAGTTAATGCAGTGTTTTTCTTAAACCTAAAGGTGTAAAAATAAGAAACAAAATGGTGTAGAAATGATACAAATGGCACAAAATGAACATCGAAAATTATGATTTATAACAATAATAAAAGAAATTTATGATATAATTTAACTTAAATATTTGTATAACATCACTTCACATTACTGTACACATAGCGTACTCAACTTACGACCAAATCGTGTTACGACCGGTCTGTCGGAACCGATATGGTAGAAAGTCGAGCACTAACTGCATATATATATATATATTATATATATATATATATATATATATATATATATATATATATATATATATATATATATATATATAGTTAGTAAGTGCCGGCTCCATGGCCGAGGGGTTAGCAGCTTTCTCCGCTAACCCCGAATACTCTCGTCACGTGACGCGATGAGAATTAGCAGTGGTTCGAATCGCAAAAGTGACTTATGAGAGTATGGAGCCGGTCGCTCAGAAAGTCGTGGCGTGCTGATGAGCGTAATCTAGCCTAGGAATCAACATACAGCTGAAAGATGCTGGTGTTGACCGCAATATCCTGAAACAGGATGGAAACGCGGAAAAAAAAAAAAAAGTTAGTAAGTGGCACCTTGCAGTCTTGATAGACCAAAGTATGTGAGTTGGAATGTGGCCAAAATTCCATCACAATGCCTGGGCAGAACTTCAGAGAACATGTGGTGCCCAAACGACATGTTCCCTTTCTCGGCCTTGCCTTGTCTTCTCCAGAGGAATGGATAACCAATACGTCTGGAACAAGGTAGGCTGCAGATGCTGGCGGCTCAACATCAAACCTCCGAGACCTCGCCTCCACGAGCAGGTGGCGAGTAGTGGCCAGACCCTGGAATCCAAGGGACCCGACCTTGAATATATATATATATATATATATATATATATATATATATATATATATATATATATATATATATATATAATGTAATGTATGTCCGGATGTTATTGATGCGTTAGCGAACGGTCCATCCGATTGAGATAAAATTTTCTAATGTTTTCTTCTCATTCCCGTGCAGCCAACTTTCATAGTTTGTTAATGTACAAACAGATATTTACTTAATAAAATTTAATATTTTAATTTACATTATAATTTATATATAGCGAGGGGACTTAACTTAAGAAATGTTATACCAAGGGACATAAATTTTAATAGCATTGCTATATATATTATATATAATTGTTGCATTGTTATCAAAGCTTTATAAACTGTTTGTCTACAGTTATTTACAGGCGTATGCGTTATAATATATGATAAACAGACAGACAGACAGACAGACAGACAGATTCCCGCCAGAACAGGGCGAAGCCGGGCCGGGTCAGCTAGTATATATATATATATATATATATATATATATATATATATATATATATATATATATATATATATATATATATATATATATATATATATATATATATTGAAAAGTCAGGTCTTAGTCAGATATGACTGAGCTACCGTATAACAGTAGACGGTACTACCTGGTTTCTGTTAGCGCTGAACGTTGGGCGGCGCTTACCAAACCCGACACCCCACATTGTGCCAACGGCTTCGGGCGGAAGAGCGCAATTGGGAGGGTACAAGCCTTACCCTGGTGCGAGGAAATGCAAGCTAAAGACAAAATGTCATGGCAGGGCAGACCAGGCCCTAAGCCTTGGTTGGCGACTGGTCTAGGATCGAAGCTCCGACAGGCGGACAGTTAGAGCATTGCTTTGCTGATCCGGCAGCTTCTGCAGCTTGTCTTGTTCCAGATGTAGGGGTGTTACCTTTCCTCTGGAGTAAACTAGGCAGGCCGAGAGAGGGATCATGCTGCATGGGCAACACATGATCTCTATATTTTAGCCCAGGCTTTGTGCTATGGAGAGGCAATAACTCCATCCCTGGTCTTAACTGATCTCGGAATCAAAGCGAGAGGCAACTGTTACGGGTTATAAGTCCTTGTCAGTTGGCGTAGACATGGGGCGCCACGCGTTGCCTCTGACGGTGGGAGACACCTATAGGTGTCACTGATCAGCTACCGCCCGCCTCAAGCTGGGCAGCCCCCAGTCAATTGGGTGCTGATCCGCCACAGCCTGCCTGCTTCAATGGGTGCTTGGGGCTAGGACAAAATCTGAATCGCAGGCTGTAAAACCAATGCACCAGGTACAAACAAAAATAAAAATAGAAACCTCAAGCTACGGCTTGCAACCTGGAACGTGAGAACCATGTGTCCAGGATTTTCCACTGACTTGACCAATATTGACGATGTGAGAAAAACGGCTGTGATTGATGCCGAACTCAATCGTCTAAACATTGATATTGCTGGCCTGCAGGAGACTCGCCTCGCTGAGGAAGGGTCACTCAGGGAAAACAACTACACCTTTTTCTGGAAGGGTAGAGGGCAGGCAGAAAAAAGGCAACACGGTGTGGGCTTTGCAGTGAAGAATTCGCTACTGGGAATGATTGAAATTCCAGCAGGAGGAAATGAAAGACTATTATCCCTGCGCTTGGCAACCTCTTGTGGGTTTGCCACCATTATTACCGCATATGCACCGACACTCGATTCCTCTGATGATGTGAAGGATTCGTTCTATGAGGAGTTAGACTCCGTGATCAAGGCAGTTCCAAAATCTGACTACATTTATATGCTCGGTGATTTCAATGCTCGTGTGGGCAAGGACTCGAATTCATGGCCAGTGTGCCTTGGAAAATACAACATCGGTCGCATGAATGAAAATGGGCAAAGGCTGCTGGAGCATTGCACCAGTAATGACCTATGTATTACAAACTCCTTTTTTAAAACAAAAGAGATGCATAAGGTCACATGGAAACATCCAAGATCCGGCCATTGGCACCAGCTGGACTTCATCATCACACGGAGACAACATCTGAACCATATATCATTGACTCGTAGTTACCACAGTGCTGACTGTGATACGGATCATTCTTTGGTTGTTGCAAGGGTTAGACTGAGACCAAAGAGAATCTACACAGCTAAACACAAATCTAGCCTCAGGATTAATATTATTAACACTCATGATCCTGAAAAGTGCTTTCAGTTTCAACAGCAACTTGAAGACGCTTTCACTGATACACCAGAAAATTGTACAGTAAATGAAAAGTGGGGTCAAATTAAGGAAACTCTTTATAAAACTGCCGTAGGGGTTTACGGCACTGTGGATCATAAGAGGCAGGACTGGTTTGCGGCCAACAGCGAGACTCTGCAGCCCTTGATTGATAAGAAGAAGAAAGCTCTCTTAAGAAACAAGGAAAGACCAACGCGTAACACTCTGAGTGAGCTTAGGCAAGCTAGGAAGGATGTGCAAAAGGCTGCCAGGCAGTGTGCAAATGATTATTGGATCAAGCTATGTGAGTCCATTCAAATCGCAAGTGATAATGGAGACATAAGAAGCATGTATGAAGGAATAAAGAAAGCCTGCGGTCCAGTGATCAAAAGAAGTGCACCATTGAAAACCTTGACTGGAGAAATCATCACTGATAAGAAACAGCAGATGGACAGATGGGTAGAGCACTATTTGGAGCTTTACTCAAGTGAGACCAAACTAGCGGATGATGCCCTCAACGCCATAGAGGCTCTGCCAACTCTTGACCACCTGGACACACTTCCCACCATAACAGAAGTTAAGTGTGCTATAAATGAACTTGCATCTGGCAAGGCTCCAGGTAAGGATGGGATTCCAATAGAGGTTATCAGGAGTGGGCAAGACACACTCACTATACAGATCCACCAGCTAATAGAGCTATGCTGGCGTGAAGGACAAGTCCCACAGGATTTCAAAGATTCAAGCATCATAACACTGTACAAGAACAAGGGCGATCGGAGCGACTGCAACAACTATAGGGGTATCTCACTTCTGTGTATTGTTGGAAAAGTATTTGCCAGAATTGTTCTGCGCAGACTTCAAGTCCTAGGAGATCAAGTCTACCCCGAATCACAGTGTGGCTTTCGACAGAACCGGTCTACCACTGATATGATATTCTCATTGCGACAAATGCAAGAAAAATGCCGTGAACAGAATCAACCACTGTTTATTGCCTTCATCGACCTCACAAAGGCATTTGATTTGGTCAGTCGTGAGGGTCTGTTCAAGGCACTGAAGAAGATTGGCTGCCCACCAACTCTTCTGTCCATTGTGGAATCGTTCCACACAGGCATGAAGGGTATAATCAAGTTTGATGGTGCAACTTCTGAAGAATTTGAAATCAAGAGTGGAGTTAAGCAAGGTTGTGTACTAGCTCCCACCCTCTTTGGAATATACTTTTCACTTCTACTGAAATATGCATTTCATGATCAGGATGGTGGTATATACATTCACTCACGCTCAGATGGCGGCCTCTACAATGCTCAGAGATTGAAGGCTAAGACCAAAATTAGGAGGGTACTGATCAGAGAGTTGCTTTTTGCAGATGATGCTGCAGTTACGACCCACTCTGAGGAAGAATTGCAATGTCTACTATCTGCATTCTCCAATGCTTGTTCTGAATTTGGTTTAACAATTAGCAAAAAGAAGACACAGATTATGTCACAAGGTGCACATGGGGTACCATCAATCTTTATTGACGACGCCGAACTAGAGATAGTAGACCATTTTACATATCTAGGATCAGTGGTAAATAGCAAATTATCCCTAGATCAGGAAATCAACATCCGGATTGGTAAGGCAGCAACAACAATGAACAGGTTAAGAAAAAGAGTCTGGGAGAACAGGAAGCTTACTGCCAAAACAAAAGTCCTTGTCTATCAAGCCTGTGTCCTTAGTACTCTTCTCTATGGCAGTGAAACCTGGACAACTTACTCACACCAAGAGAACAACTTAAACAGCTTTCATATGCGGTGTCTGCGAAGAATTCTTGGTATTAAGTGGCAAGACAAAATCACAAATACTGAAGTATTGGAAAGATCAGGTTGTGTGACAGTTTATTCCATGCTCAGTCTTCGTAGACTTAGATGGATAGGACATCTTAGGAGGATGGATGATGGTAGAATACCAAAGGATATCTTTTTTGGTGAATTACAGATGGGTAAGAGATCTCAGGGTCGGCCTCTACTACGATACAAAGATGTGTGTAAGCGGGACATGATTGATACAGGCATTGATAATGCACATTGGGAGCAAGTCGCCGCTGAACGTGTTGCATGGAGGGCAAATATCAGAAATGGAATAAAGTCAAAGGAGAAAATTATTGCAGAAAAGTCACACACCAAGCGTGTGAGACGTAAGATGGTGCATGATGGTGGAAATGACCACGTGTTCACATGCACCCACTGTGAACGGACATTTACAGCGCAAATTGGCCTTATCAGTCACACTCGCTACCGCCATAGTTAAAAGTTATTATGCCTTTTTAAAGCACAAACTATCGTCTGTCAAGACGGCAAGGTGCCAAATGTATATATTGAGAACTTTTAGTCTCACTTTTATTGACAAAGATATCTTATCTCATCTCGTCTAAACTCGTATTGTTCCTCTCGTACCTTGCGGTGTCAGCGTGAAGCATAAACAGCGGGAGAGTGCCCGTTTATGAGCTTCATATATCGAGATTTCCATGGATTCTGTTATTACCTCTGTCCATCGTTTACATGATCGGCTCCTTCTTCTGCTTCCATTTGGTCTGTACATCATTGCTTGTCAGTTCTGTCAGTTGGTAGTCTAATTATGTAGCCGATGCATTTCACTTGCCGTTTCCTATTGAAATCTGGCACTGCTACAAGCTCCACTTTAGTCCTGATTTCATCATTTCTGATACAAGATATTCTTCATCTTGTAGACAAACCTAACCTAGTATAAACACGCACGCCTGTTACCCTACTAAAAAATTTGTTACCCTATTAGTGTCAGATAGCTGTATTGTAGTCTCACTGTACATTTTAGTACCCGCCCCGCCCCATCACAAACATTTCTTGTTGTTTCCATTGAATCGTCTGTTACGTAGATGTTTTTGTTTTTTTAATTTCACCCTCTGTTGCGTAGACTTTTTTCCACAGAAATAATATCCGTGACATTTATTGATCATGATAATCGATCCAACTAGTTCACAATTCATGTTTTAAATGTACTTTTGACACAGCTTCTTACCGGCGGTTCCGCAAAACCTATTTTTTTATTCGCCGAATCTGATTTGATATACTCAATAACATGGTAGATTTAACAGTAACATTAAATCAACATTGTGTTTCGTTGCTACATGAGCAGGCAGCTGGTTCGTATTTTTGATTTACCGACAGATGCTGAACCAAAACGGATTTTTGACACAGACGTAAAGAAAAAGAAATGGAATTCATCTGAGCATAAAAGTGCAGTCTATTAATGTTTTATTGTTTGAAAATCAATTGTGTATAAGTGGAAAATTACAGAATGATTATATACTCAGGAATCAACTGTATATTCGATTTATATTTCGATTTTTTTTTGTCTACTCGTGTCATAAAACACGAAAAGCGTAGAATGTATACATTTTTATTTTCGCATATCCAATTACAGGACATCGCTGTCAACACCAGCATTTTACCGCTGCTGTTGATTTCTTGGAAAGACTACGCTCTGTAGTTTGCCATTGCTTACTGAGCGGCTGGCTCACATATCCCGTAAGTAACGGGCGCGGCGAGAACCGCTACCGATTCTCGCAGAGCTGCGTTTGCTCACGTGGATAAAGGGGATTACGGAGAAAGTCGCTAACCTCTAGGCCAGAGAGACCGGCAAAATGTATACTGAATACTGAATTGAAGAATCAACATCAACACACCCGGGGCATTAGCATACATACTCAGTCTCTCTCTTCTAAGGTCATCGAAGGGTTCTCATGCTGAGTTCAGTAGCAGTTTGATTACGCTGCCTACCATTTCCTCTACAATTTCGCATCGTCCAGAACCTCTACTCACTTTCTTCCGAGCGTGTCTTTCCAGATCTGGAGACTCCATCTGTTCAGCTGCACTCTAAATCCGATTCCAAGGAGCCTTTACCACCCCAATTTTATCATAAAGGTGAAATATTTTGGTCACTTGAAAGGTCATGAAAGTTTGAAGAGAAGAATAATGGAGAGGTATATGCCCGGGAAAGGAGGAAGAGAAAAGCCAAAGAGAATATGGGTGCAGGACGTGGCAGATGATCCCAAGATGGTTGTATCGGACGAGGGACATCTTCCTTATGAGAGAGAAGTTTTCCGGAAGGTTGTTATGGGAGCGAAGTTCTGCAAAGGACATGCTACTGAATGAATGAATGAATGAATGAATGAATGAATGAGCTCTCCCTCGAGATGGACAAAAGCGGCTAAACCAACAACCTGTTCATTGTCCGGCACACCTGCATCCTCTTGGCAGAAAACCCGTGATATACTCTCAGTCTCCGTCCTCTCCAGTGAAGCTAGCGATACTCTGTGATTCCGATACAAACACAACATGTCTGGCTGTTCAGCCCTGCAATCATCACTATGTTTCATCTCTTATGTTAAATTTCAGTACCAGTCTTTGATACCCCGATGATTTCTTAGCATGTAGAAGGGATTGATAGCTCGACAACATAGTCACTTAAATCCGGTACTTCGGTACCGATTCGGGAGGAAAGTCTCTAGACCAAGGGTGGCCAACTTTTTCAGCAGGCGGGCCAAATTTCAGAAATAATATTTCCTGCCGGGCCACGCACCTAATTTTTTTTTAATTTTTTTAAAATCACATCGGACTTAAACATTAATACTCAGTCTTCCAGATGAGTCACCATGAACCAACCAGTAACAGTTGAATTGCCATCTTCAGGTTAACGGGGTCCACGTGTAACTTCAGAATACCGGGTAAATAAACTTGACTAATTTAATAAAGCTTTGAATTTCTACAAAAGTCAGACCTCAAAGCTATTTTCTGTACCTGATCATAGGATTGTGAACATTTTTGTAGGTCCCTGTTAACCAAGGAATTGATGGCTAGTACTTCCCTGCCGTAGCGAACAATGAGAGCTGGTATCGAATCCAGGTTTCACCGCGTCTTTGATATTGTCAGTGTAATATCCTAACCGTTACACACACGCCCGTGCCATTAAAAATTACGTCTAGCCTTCTAGGATTATGGTGACAATCTAGAAAGACTCGCCTACACGTTTCACACGTTACAATTCCCTCGTTTAATTGGACATCGGGCAAACTAGACCGAGTAGATCGTTTCCCGGGTAGTTGAACATCGGGCAAACTAGACCGATTAGATCCTTTCCGGACTGTGTGACTGGTCGAGTCTCAACATGGATACTGCACTGTGTGTAGTTTTAGCGTACATGCATGTGTTTTCCACAACAATGTCTAGTGTGTAGTTTTAGTCTACATGCATGTGTTTTCCACAATAAAGTCTAGTGTGTAGTTTTAGCGTACATGCATGTGTTTTCCACAACAATGTCTAGTGTGTAGTTTTAGTCGAGATGACGCGTTGTTCTTCGGGGAGACGCTGTTCAGTGTTTTTATGTGGATTTCCTGTGGATAGTGTTTTCCTGTGGATTATGTGATGTTATTTCGTGTTCGAAAGATGAGAAGAAATGAATTGCAGAACTTGGTGACATCTGGTAAGATCGAAGGGAACAGACCAAGAGGAAGATCTAGAAGCAAATACCTGGATGGCTTGGCCTCGTGGCATGGTCGAGACAGAAACACAGAGCTGATCCACGACTCTGGTGATCGAGTGACATGGCAAAACATGACCGCCCCCGCTTACCGGTATGGCACATGATGGATGGATGGATTTCGTGTTCGTTTATTGGGAGTGTTCAAAAGAAGCCACGGAAGGCAGGTGGTGGATGCAATTTTGAGGGCAGCCGACAGATATTTGTTGGTTATGGTCTCGAGTTTCGCGACGGCAGGCAGAAGATCTCTTTCGAGACAATGGTTGCGGTCATCCGGCCAGTATGTTCACTGCAATGGAGGAAATCAATGGCAAACTACCTCTTTGAAAGTGCCTAGTACATTATGATTCGCTTAAAAGCGAGTCATGACCGCCCACGCTTTCCGGCATGGCACATGATTGATTGATTGATTGCATCTGTTTTCCATAACAATGTCTAGTGTGTATTTTTAGTGTTTATGCATGTGCTTTCCACAACAATGTCTAGTGTGTGTAGTTTTAGTGTACATGCAAGTGCTTTCTAAATTATCTCCAGTGCGTAGTTTTAGTGTACATGCATGTGCTTTCTAAATCATCTCTAGTGTGTAGTTTTAGTGTACATGCATGTGCTTTCCCAACACTCTCTAGTGTGTAGTTTTAGTAACATTTATGTGCGTTTTAGTGTACATGTATGTGTTTTCCACAACACTCTCTAGTGTGTAGTTTTAGTGTACATGCATGTGCTTTCTAAATTATCTCTAGTGCGTAGTTTTAGTGTACATGCATGTGTTTTCCACAACACTCTCTAGTGTGTAGTTTTAGAGTACATTTATGTGCTTTCCACAATGATCTCTCGCGTGCAGTTTTAATGTGTGTGCATGTGCTTTCCGCATAAAACTCTTGTTGTTGGTTGTCTACTCGACTGATTGCGAAATGTTTCATGATTCAAATCGATGTGGCTACAGATACGTCTGAGCCATCAATCATTCACTCGATGACGTAAACATGTGCTATATCAATGCAGTCTTTTGAGGCTTGCTCATCCCGCGAGACCCTAATCTGAATACCCATATAGCTGAGCCATAACACAGTTATGGAGTCTCCATGGCCGAGAGGTTAGCAGCTTTCGCCGCTAACCCCGAATACTCTCGTCACGTGACGCGACGAGAATTAGCAGTGGTTCGAATCGCAAAAGTGACTTATGAGAGTATGGAGCCGGTCGCTCAGAAAGTCGTGGCGTGCTGATGAGCGTAATCTAGCCTAGGAATCAACATACAGCTGAAAGATGCTGGTGTTGACCGCAATATCCTGAAACAGGATGGAAACGCGGAAAAAAAAAAAAAAAAAAAAAAAAATAACACAGTTTGGCTATCATAATGGTTATTATGGGCCTGGTTTGAAACCTCTTACATAAGCAACATCAAATTACCTTATAGTTTAATATATGCTCGGCTTTCTTTTCTTCTGTATACGAAATATGCAAACAGAAACAGAACAATTAACTAGCATCCCATCCCGTCACAGATTAACTTGCTCCAGAACATATTATTAAGTTAAATTTCTAATTTGCACCTCAATCCTCATCTCCTGTCTTCTTGTTGTTATTCTCTGTTAGCCTCATAAGTGATGTATAAATTAAATAATGTATGCAAGAGAGAGATATGAAGGACGGAGTGTCAGACGGACCTGCATGTTCAATTCTGAACCCTTTGAAAATAAAGTGTATGAGTACGTTCGTTTCTTCCCAAACGCGCACTTATACTCGCCATATTTATTATACCATGGCATGCTTCTGTTTGTTTTAAATTAGGAAGACGAAATACGGTCGATAACCAGACACTTCCTATATCATAAGGTTAAGTTGTGTATTCTCTTTAATATTTTTCAAGATGTATTATTTACTAGTGCAAGGGAGCTTCAAATGAAAACCTTAAATTTTTGTTTAATGGGTAAATATATTCTGAAAATGTAAGCTACAAATGTATTATTTCTCGATGTAATCATCACTGATTTTAATGCACGTCCTCCAGCACCGAAAAAGTGCTTGGATTTCTGTAGACAGAAATTATCTTTCCGTTGTGCAACCAATCTGGGGCGACAGCTCCATGTACCTGACCCGGTCGTGGCAAATCTGTCACAGAACTCACGCCGTTTTACAACTTCCTACTCCACTCATACACTTGCTGGACACCAAGAACTACTGGACTTTCATTCGCCAATGAATTTCTATAGGTTTAACCCCTTCACTGATTTAAAAACAAAACAAAAAATAAAACTGATAACAGAACGCTGCTCCTCTTTGGTGCATGTCAAAAGTAGGGTGGTCATCTTTAATCTGTCCTTATAGCGTCACCGAGTTCGTCTGCACCATGATGCCATGTGCTTTATCCTCTTGACATCCTTAATAAAAATTTTGACATGTTACAAGACAATGGCATGGTTATTGTAATTGTTATCACACTTTTAATGTTTCGTTTTAAGCCCCCTAGTACTGTATTACTTTGCAGGAGATCAACTTTATAATGTGAGAACTGGTCTCCCACCTTGTGTTTCTCTGGACTGTCAGTAATCGCATCGTGTGTGTGTATGTGTGTGTGTGTGTGTGTGTGTGTGTGTGTGTGTGTGTGTGTGTGTGTGTGTGTGTGTGTGTGTGCGTGCGTGGGTGTGTGTGTGCGTGTGTGAATATAATAATTACACATTACACAAGTAGTGACAGACAGACAGACAGACAGACAGAAGGACAGACAGACAGACAGACAGACAGACAGACAGACAGACAGACAGACAGACAGACAGACAGACAGACAGACAGACAGCAAGGAAGGAAGGAAGGAAGGAAGGAAGGAAGGAAGGAAGGAAGGAAGGAAGGAAGGAAGGACAGAATGACCGTCCGACAGACAGACAGACAGACAGACAGACAGACAGACAGACAGACAGACGGACGGACGGACAGACAGACGGGTAGGCAGACAGACAGACAGAACGACGGTGACTGCCGCAAAGGCATCGGCCCATGTGGAAGACGTTAAAGAAGTATAAAGATGAGAATTACGAGACGGGAGAGAAGGAGGGAGAGAATGGATAAGGACAGTGAGAAAAATAGAAGGAGAAGAAGATGGTGAAAAGAAGAAGGCGAAGAAGTATAGGAATGAAAGCTACGTGTTAAGTAAAGACAGAAATACGCTGCCTAAATATCAGACAGTTAGACTCATTTCTGGTACAGGCTGAAAGCTCCATCACCAACAATACTCACTGAAGCTGCACAGATATCGACACTGAAAACGTGATTTCAGATACGAAAGACCATAAATGAACAATCCAACAATACTCACTGAAGCTGCACAGATATCGACACTGAAAACGTGATTTCAGATACGAAAGACCATAAATGAACAATCCAACAATACTCACTGAAGCTCTAGAAACGTCAACACTAGAAACGTGATTTCAGATACGAGAGATCAGACATGAATAAAGCAACAAGAAAGAATGGACAACTGACAGTGTGAGGACTGATGAAGAGCTTCACTGATGTATAGAGAGCTACTTAACCACTATGTAGTCTGGTAGAAGTCCTATATCCATGGCTATTTATGCAACACAGATCTATTACAAGTATTGTAGTTAGTTTATAAACTGGAAAATACTAATTATAAAAAGAAGAGGGTGGGGGATAGGGGAGGAGGGGCAACAGCTTGTGCACTTATCAATATGGCTTATTGTGGAGCAGCATACGTAAGTTTATGAAAGCAATAAAATGAAGCAAACCCTAAACTCGGCTTCATTGCAGCAAGGTTTAACCCATATGGATCGGTCTCTGACAACAGAGTGGCATGTCGAACATTTCGCACAAAATATGAATTACGTAGCTCAAGTAAGAACTCCCAGAAGTTTCCGAAAAAGAAATTTGCACTTAACGGAATCATGATCGAACCCACAGCTTTCGGATGGTGGGATAGGCGGTTTAACCACTTAGCCGCGGAAACTCTCGTGAATGAAGGTAATAGAACAACTAGGATGGTATGCCATAGTCATGAATAGGGGGCTCGTGAAGAGAACGACAGAAATGGTATGACATAGTCATGAATGTGTGGCTCGTGGGGAGAACTAGAGAAATGCTATGACATAGTCATGAATGTGGGGCTCGTGGAGAGAACTAGAGAAATGGTATGCCATAGTCATGAATGTGGGGCTCGTGGAGAGAACTAGAGAAATGGTATGACATAGTCATGAATGTGGGGCTCATGAGGAGAACTAGAGAAATGGTATGACATAGTCATGAATGTGTGGCTCGTGGAGAGAGCTAGAGAAATGGTATGACATAGTCATGAATGTAGGGCTCGTGGAGAGAACTAGAGAAATGGTATGACATAGTCATGAATGTGGGGCTCGTGGAGAGAACTAGAGAAATGGTATGACATAGTCATGAATGTGGGGCTCGTGGAGAGAACTAGAGAAATGGTATGACAGAGTCATGAATGTGGGGCTCGTGGAGAGAACTAGAGAAATGGTATGACGTAGTCATGAATGTGGGGCTCGTGGAGAGAATTAGAGAAATGGCATGACATAGTCATGAATGTGGGGCTCGTGGAGAGAACTAGAGAAATGGTATGACATAGTCATGAATGTGGAGCTCGTGGAGAGAACTAGAGAAATGGAATGACAGAGTCATGAATGTGTGGCTCGTGGAGAGAACTAGAGAAATGGTATGACATAGTCATGAATGTGTGGCTCGTGGAGAGAACTAGAGAAATGGTATGACATAGTCATGAATGTGGGGCTTGTGGAGAGAACTAGAGAAATGGTATGACATAGTCATGAATAGGGGACTCGTGGGGAGAACTAGAGAAATGCAAGTGAACCCAGAAATAAAGAACAGGCGCTGACACTGAATAAAACATACATTGAGAAAAACAGAGAATCCATATATCCATTATGTGCCATTCCGATAAAGCGTGGGCGGTCATGATTCGCTATTTCACTCGATCACCAGAGTCGTGGATAAGCTTAGTGTTCTTTTCTCGATCAGACCACGTGGTCAAGCCATCCAGATATTTACTTCTCTGTCATCCTCTTGTTCTCCTCTCCTAGATCTTGCCATTTGTCACCAAATTCTCCAATTTATTTCTTCTCATAACATGCCTGAAAATGTTTGAATGTCTACATCTAATTTCTCTAATCCGTTTACGATTTTCATTTGTTTCTTGTAGGACTTGTTCATTGGTTCTTCTGTCTGTCCATGGTATTTTTTGCATTTTCTTCAGAAGCCACATTTCCACAGCCATCTACTAAATGTTGCAGATCCAGCTCATTGTTTGCAATCAATATTGTATCATCTGCATATCTAATATTATTGATGCTTCGTCCCCCAATGATGATTCCTTTCATATCTTATTTATTTCTGAAAATATTTTCACTTTGCAGGGAAAAAAGATTTGGAGACATTACACATCCCTGTCTCACACCTCTCTTAAAAGGCTATTATTGACCTACTTCATTATCAATTCTTATGGCAGCTTGTTGTTTCCAATATGTTTTTTACAAGTCTAAGATTTTTCTCATCAGTTTTTAGATTTGCAAGCATCTCTATCATGTTGACATGTCTTACTCTATCGAAAGCTTTGTGTAGTCAATAAAGCACAGATGTATATCTTTATTTACTTCTATAGAACGTTCAATTACTGTTCTCAGCATATACACGCTATTTACTGTACTCTTGCCTTCCACAAACCCACATTGTTCTTCTCCTATTTCAGGCTGTATGTTCTTCTTAACTCTTTGCATGATAATTCTTAGCAAAATCTTCGTGATGTGACTCATTATACTAATTGTTCGATATCGATCACATTCCAGGGCTGCTGATTTTTTGTGGGATTACAATAACTACAGAATTACATAATTCAAGAGGTATGTCTCCAGTTTCATATATTGCATTCAGCAGTCTGAAAACTTTATCTATTCCATATTCTTCTAAAGTATTAATCATTTCTGTTGTGATGTTGTCTGAACCGGGGGTCTTGCCATTTGTTATATGGTTAAGAACATTCTGAACCTCCATGTTCAGAATTGATGGTCCTTCATTATTATTTCGAATATCATACTGTTTATCTCTGTTATCTTCATAAAAGAGAATCATATCGGGCCTAAAAACACACGGGGAAGAGAAGTAGAAACATACATGAGTAACGGGGGGAGGGGGAACTTGGATGGAGTTAACTGGAACAGCTCAGGGTAGGAAGGATTGGAGTGAATTGATTCAGGCCTTATGCTCCAATGAGGGAATAAAGGGCAAGAAAGACAGACAGACAGACAGACAGACAGACAGACAGACAGACAGACAGACAGACAGACAGTGAGTGAGTGAGTGAGTGAGACACACAGAGAGACAGAGTAAGAGAGAGTAAGCGAGCTGCGTATATTGTGTATTTTATCTCACATGATTCGATGTTACGCATATTTGCTTCTAGGGCTGTCACTGTCCGATACTAGACACACATCGTCTGGACACATAAAGCTCTGTCATCTTCTTTTTCTTTTTCTTTTTTATTTGTATGTTGATATTTGGAAACAAGAGAGAGAGAGAGAGAGAGAGAGAGAGAGAGAGAGAGAGAGAGAGAGAGAGAGAGAGAGAGAGAGAGAGAGAGAGAGAGAGAGAACGCACGAACGAACTTTATTTTCAAAGGGTTAAGAATTCTGACATTCTGCCCTTCTTCTCCATTTCTTCTCATACATTCTTTCATTCAACATTACTTATGAAGCTAATCTTAAATAACAATAGAACAATAAGCATTAAAACGCATCAAAAATAATCAATAATACATGACTCACTGCAGCAATGTTTAATACATAAGGAAGGTATATATTTATTGGCTAGTTTTCGTTTGAGATAATTTTCCAATATTTATTTTTTTTTTAGAGATCATGTAGTCTGTACTGAGTTAGTGTTCAAACAGGTTGCGACTGTATGTGTAATGATTGATACGGCACTGTATTGATTTCTTGTGGAAGATTGTTCCACAACTGAGCGGCAGAGTATGCTAAGCTTGTTTTATATAAGTCTATCCTAGGTTTAGGGATATGAAGTATATTTAGTCGTTCACTATGTCTTGCGTTGTATTTAAACAATGGCCAAAGGCAGCTTGGAGCATTTTGAAATAGGATTTTGAGAATTAGTTTAGCCTTATTAAAAAGTTGGCGTTTGTGGAGAGGCAGTAAGTTAAGACGTTCATGTAGATTAGAATTGTCGGTAAGCTTTTCACCGTTAATTAAACGCACTGTTCTTTTCTGAAGTAAATTAAAGGCGTTTTGTTATTGATTTGTAGCATCCATCCCAGATTGTGGAGCAATAATTATTGTGTGTTTGTATGTCGGAAGTATAGAATATCTTTCTTGTGTTTTTATCAAGGATTTTTTTTTAATTTTGGCAAGTTGTTACACTTTTTTTGGCTATTTGTTTAACGAGAGGATGAACATGGGAATTAAAGGTTAGACTTTGATCAATGATAAAACCCAGTTCCTTGTGCTCGATTACACTTTCTACAGGTGTGCTACCAACGTGCACCTGAAGAGTTATCTGCGAGTTTAGAGTGTGAAGTCTTTGCCTGGTTCCTATTAACATAGATTTTGTTTTAGAAATGTTAATTCTCATGCGGTTTGCATGACTCCAGTTAACTACACTGTTTATTTCCTGTTGCAAGGATGATTCTAGCACATTACAATCTATAGCGTTTGTATGTACTGTGCAGTCGTCTGCAAATAAATCGCAGGAAGTCGAAAGATGCAAGGGAAGATCATTTATATAAATGACAAATAACAGAGGGCCAGTGTAGACCCCTGAGGTACTCCAATATTAATGGTAATGGCTTGAGATAAAGATTTATTGCGTGATACTGCTTGTTTTCAGTCTAATAAACATGATATTATTAATGCCATTATATTAAAGCTTACTTTCAGTGCTTCTAGTTTGTTTTTGTTTTGTTTTTTTTAAATTAGGATAATATGATCTATCATATCAAATGCTTTTCTAGAGTCTATAAACACCGCTCCATATAGAGTATTGTTGTTAATATTTTGGTTCCAGTTTTCTATCATGTCAATTAGGGCCGTATGACAAGAATATTTTGGCCAAAACCCTGACTGACTGTCAACTATCAGTTTGTGGCGAACTAAGTGTTCTAGTGTTGTTTTGTGAATGTGCATTTCTAGCGGTTTGAATAGTGAGGATAATATGGAAATTGGCCTATAGTTACTCATGAGACGATCGTCTAGTGAATCAGCTTTTACATGAGGATACACTTTAGCGATTTTAAAAGCTGATGGGAAGTGACCTTGGGTGAGACATTGATTATATATAAAAGTTAGTGACTCGCAGATAGCCGGTGCAGCGCAGCGAAGATTCTGATTACTGATTCCATCTGGTCCTGATGAGTTATTATTTTTTAGGTTCCTGAGATGAGTAAATACTTCAGTGGTCGTCATTAGCGGCATGTTGCAGGGAATGTCTCCATAGCATTTGTTCTCACAAAATGATGACAATAAAGATATGTCATGAGGAGAATCTGGTATTGTACCCTTCAATTGGTTTATGCAGGATTGAAAGAAACTACTGAATTGATCTATGTAACCTGATTTGATGGTAATGATTGTGATTACTTGTGTTTGTTTGTCAAGGTATTAATTGCTTTCCATATTTGTTTAATGTTGAGTTTATCTATTATTAAGTTCTTAAAATAGTGTTTTTTTTCCTTTTGAATAACATATTGAACTTTGTTTCTCAGACTACGATACGTGGTTAGATCTCTATTTTTATGTGCCCTGTCTCTGTCTCTCATAGTTTCAACTACCTCCTGGGTGATCCTCGGGGGATTAGTGTAATGTTTAACTCGAACTTCCTTATATGGAACATGCTTATCAATTACACTTAGAAAAGTCTTCAGCCAGTGGTCCAAAGCATCATCTGGGTTAGGAAGCTGGTAAACATATTCCATAGATGAGTTGAGCAAGTCTTGTAAAAACATATCTTGATTGAAGTTTTTATAATTTTGGCTAACAGGAGGCTGTAGTGGCACGTTGTTGTTGCTTATAGATGGTTGATTGCTGGACAGAAGATGGAACATATCTTCATAACTATCACCCTCCTGTGTGAAAGAGGGTGTATTGTACGGACTTGATGTAGTGGACGTGGTCCGTCTGGCTTGGATTTCAGATGCAGTGGTTATGAGTGATCTGCGTACTTCTGGCCTATTGGTACTTGATGTGATCGGAGTATGTCCGCCAGGTGGAGTAGCTACAGGTGTCCAACGCTGCCCTGTGTTGGATGTCTGTTGTGTCTGTTGTGTATGTTGTGTCTGTTGTGTATGTTGTGTCTGTTGTGTATGTTGTGTATGTTGTGTCTGTTGTGTATGTTGTGTCTGTTGTGTATGTTGTGTATGTTGTGTATGTTGTGTCTGTTGTGTATGTTGTGTCTGTTGTGGCTAAATTATATTGTTGGCGAGCAAGCTGGTGCCCAATGTTGACAAATGTATTTGATCTTTATAAAGACGCTTTTTTGTGCACCAGCCTGTGAAGTGAAGAACGGTGTGTTGTTTATGAACTGAATGTTGTGAGAACAGATCTTCTGCAATATGCTGTTATTTATGCCAGATAGACGACGCTGGAATCCATAACTCTGTGATATGATGGAGAAGAAGAAAATAGTTAGGAAAGGTTTGACGTAACCCGTTCAAGAGTGCCAGCAGCTGAGACAGACAGACAGACAGACAGACAGACAGACAGACAGACAGACAGACAGACAGGCAGGCAGGCAGGCAGGCAGGCAGACAGACAGGCAGACAGACAGACAGACAGACAGACAGACAGACAGATAGAACGAACGAACGAACGAACGAACGAACAAACTTTATTTTAAAAGGGTAACAAATTGGACACGCAGGCCCATCTTACATTCGGCACTTTCGATCAGTCATCTTTCATTCATCACATGTGCATGTTACATTAACATAGGGGGGGAAAAAACATTGTCAAATGGATTTTGTAAGCATAAACAATATATATTACGCATGGTACATTCACATGGGGAAAAAAACATTGTCAAATGAAAGTTGTAAACATAAACAGTGCATATTGTAATGTTGTGAGACACATCCCCCATCCACCCTCACACCCCGCAGCCACCCACACATCCCTCAGCCACCCACACATCCCCCATCCACCACAGCCCCACCCACCCACACATACCTCCACGCACTCACACAGACTCAGGCAAACATACATGACGCCACAAACCCACTAATCCCCCACCCACACACATTTCCCAATCCACACATACATCCCCCACCCATACCATAACCGACACGCACACACCCACCCACATATTCTCCACCACCCACCTACACACCCGCAACCACCCAGCAAAACACACATCACAAAACCACACATACATACCCCCGTCAACCCACACATCCCGCACTTATCCACACATACATCCCGCACCCTGACAATTGTCCTCACCCACCCATATACACATCAGCCAACCTACACCCACTCACCCACCCAATATCGGCCACCTCTCAACTATACATCCCCCACCTATACACACATCCCCACCCACAAACACATCTCCCTACCTGCCCAAACATATCCCCCACCCATAAACACCCAAAACTCACACACCTCCCACCCACACACACCCCAACCACAGACAGGCAGGCAGGCAGGCAGGCAGGCAGACAAACGAAATCATTGAGGAACAAACTGTTAGTAATCAGTATAACACAGGTAGAGAGTCGCTACTGTGTAGTGGCCAGACACTGGCTCCGGGCTCTGTGATTCTATTCATATTAGGGTAGATTTTTGTTATTGATCTGGTCTCCGAGGTCGACCTAGCATACATGGGTACTCGGGAAGTAACCGTGGGCCAGTTTATAGATTCAACATGCCTGGTCGTCAACAAGACTGGTCGTCAACTAGACTAGTCATCATCAAGACTGGCCGTCAACATACCTGGCAGAAGATATGCCAAGTGTACAACATGTATGATAGAAGATATGCCAAGTGTACAACGTGTATGATAGAAGATATGCCAAGTGTACAACATGTATGATAGAAGATATGCCAAGTGTACAACATGTATGATAGAAGATATGCCAAGTGTACACCATGTATGATAGAAGATATGCCAAGTGTACAACGTGTATGATAGAAGATATGCCAAGTGTACAACATGTATGATAGAAGATATACCAAGTGTACAACATGTATGATAGAAGATATGCCAAGTGTACACCATGTATTATAGAAGATATGCCAAGTGTACACCATGTATGATAGAAGATATGCCAAGTGTACAACATGTATGATAGAAGATATGCCAAGTGTACACCATGTATGATAGAAGATATGCCAAGTGTACAACATGTATGATAGAAGATATGCCAAGTGTACACCATGTATGATAGAAGATATGCCAAGTGTACAACATGTATGATAGAAGATATGCCAAGTGTACAACATGTATGATAGAAGATATGCCAAGTGTACACCATGTATGATAGAAGATATGCCAAGTGTACAACATGTATGATAGAAGATATGCCAAGTGTACACCATGTATGATAGAAGATATGCCAAGTGTACAACATGTATGATAGAAGATATGCCAAGTGTACAACATGTATGATAGAAGATATGCCAAGTGTACAACATGTATGATAGAAGATATGCCAAGTGTACAACATGCTTGGCAGAAGATATGCCAAGTGTACAACATGCATGGCAGAAGATATGCCAAGTGTACAAGATACATAAAAGAAGATATGCCAAGTGTACAACATGCATGGCAGAAGATATGCCAAGTGTACAACATATATAATAGAAGATATGCCAAGTGTACAACATATATAATAGAAGTTATGCCAAGTGTACACCATATATAATAGAAGATATGCCAAGTGTACAACATGCATGGCAGAAGATATGCCAAGTGTACAACATGCATGGTAGAAGATATGCTAAGTGTACACCATGTATGATAGAAGATATGCCAAGTGTACAACATGTATGATAGAAGATATGCCAAGTGTACACCATGTATGATAGAAGATATGCCAAGTGTACAACATGTATGATAGAAGATATGCCAAGTGTACACCATGTATGATAGAAGATATGCCAAGTGTACAACATGTATGATAGAAGATATGCCAAGTGTACACCATGTATGATAGAAGATATGCCAAGTGTACAACATGTATGATAGAAGATATGCCAAGTGTACAACATGTATGATAGAAGATATGCCAAGTGTACACCATGTATGATAGAAGATATGCCAAGTGTACAACATGTATGATAGAAGATATGCCAAGTGTACACCATGTATGATAGAAGATATGCCAAGTGTACAACATGTATGATAGAAGATATGCCAAGTGTACAACATGTATGATAGAAGATATGCCAAGTGTACAACATGCTTGGCAGAAGATATGCCAAGTGTACAACATGCATGGCATAAGATATGCCAAGTGTACAAGATATATAAAAGAAGATATGCCAAGTGTACAACATGCATGGGCAGAAGATATGCCAAGTGTACAACATATATAATAGAAGATATGCCAAGTGTACAACATATATAATAGAAGATATGCCAAGTGTACAACATATATAATAGAAGATATGCCAAGTGTACAACATGCTTGGCAGAAGATATGCCAAGTGTACAACATGCATGGTAGAAGATATGCCAAGTGTACAACATATATAATAGAAGATATGCCAAGTGTACAACATGCATGGCAGAAGATATGCCAAGTGTACAACATGCATGGTAGAAGATATGCCAAGTGTACAACATATATAATAGAAGATATGCCAAGTGTACAACATATATAATAGAAGATATGCCAAGTGTACAACATGCATGGTAGAAGATATGCCAAGTGTACAACATACCTGGTCGTAGATATGCCAGACGTACACGGTTTATACATTTAACACATAAAAATACTAGTCACTTAGTTTATGTTACATGTAACACATATAAAAATGAAAGTTACTTAGCCGATGTTACATAAAACATATATAAAAATAAAAGTCTTCCCGTCGATGTTACATATATCACACATAAAAATGAAAGTCACTCAGTTGATGTAATTTTGTTCCTCAGTTATCTCGGCATGTATGTTACAAGGCTTTGTTCTAAAGAGAAGTCCCGTGTTTTCAAGCTAATTACCATGTTTGGTATGATAGCTGTATGTTACAAGGCTTTGTTCTAAAGAGAAGTCCCGTGTTTTCAAGCTAATTACCATGTTTGGTATGATAGCTGTATGTTACAAGGCTTTGTTCTAAAGAGAAGTCCCGTGTTTTCAAGCTAATTACCATGTTTGGTATGATAGCTGTATGTTACAAGGCTTTGTTCTAAAGAGAAGTCCCGTGTTTTCAAGCTAATTACCATGTTTGGTATGATAGCTGTATGTTACAAGGCTTTGTTCTAAAGAGAAGTCCCGTGTTTTCAAGCTAATTACCATGTTTGGTATGATAGCTGTATGTTACAAGGCTTTGTTCTAAAGAGAAGTCCCGTGTTTTCAAGCTAATTACCATGTTTGGTATGATAGCTGTATGTTACAAGGCTTTGTTCTAAAGAGAAGTCCCGTGTTTTCAAGCTAATTACCATGTTTGGTATGATAGCTGTATGTTACAAGGCTTTGTTCTAAAGAGAAGTCCCGTGTTTTCAAGCTAATTACCATGTTTGGTATGATAGCTGTATGTTACAAGGCTTTGTTCTAAAGAGAAGTCCCGTGTTTTCAAGCTAATTACCATGTTTGGTATGATAGCTGTATGTTACAAGGCTTTGTTCTAAAGAGAAGTCCCGTGTTTTCAAGCTAATTACCATGTTTGGTATGATAGCTGTATGTTACAAGGCTTGTTCTAAGAGAAGTCCCGTGTTTTCAAGCTAATTACCATGTTTGGTATGATAGCTGTATGTTACAAGGCTTTGTTCTAAGAGAAGTCCCGTGTTTTCAAGCTAATTACCATGTTTGGTATGATAGCTGTATGTTACAAGGCTTTGTTCTAAGAGAAGTCCCGTGTTTTCAAAGCTAATTACCATGTTTGGTATGATAGCTGTATGTTACAAGGCTTTGTTCTAAAGAGAGTCCCGTGTTTTCAAGCTAATTACCATGTTTGGTATGATAGCTGTATGTTACAAGGCTTGTTCTAAAGAGAAGTCCCGTGTTTTCAGCTAATTACCATGTTTGGTATGATAGCTGTATGTTACAAGGCTTTGTTCTAAAGAGAAGTCCCGTGTTTTCAAGCTAATTACCAGGTTTGGTATGATAGCTGTATGTTACAAGGCTTTGTTCTAAAGAGAAGTCCGTGTTTTCAAGCTAATTACCATGTTTGGTATGATAGCTGTATGTTACAAGGCTTTGTTCTAAAGAGAAGTCCCGTGTTTTCAAGCTAATTACCATGTTTGGTATGATAGCTGTATGTTACAAGGCTTTGTTCTAAAGAGAAGTCCCGTGTTTTCAAGCTAATTACCATGTTTGGTATGAATAGCTGTATGTTACAAGGCTTTGTTCTAAAGAGAAGTCCCGTGTTTTCAGCTAATTACCATGTTTGGTATGATAGCTGTATGTTACAAGGCTTTGTTCTAAAGAGAAGTCCCGTGTTTTCAAGCTAATTACCATGTTTGGTAGCTTTTAAATGTAGGTCTATTACATGTGTATATTTCAGCTTGAACGATGATTCTAATTATTCTACTCTATGTTGTGTGACATCTGCAGTAATACCTGACGAGATGCAAACGAAATGTGCCAGGCAATAAACCGTACTATATATGGTTTTTGTCTTCGTTATTCAAATATTACTTTGTTGTTGTTGTTTTTTCTTATATTTTCTAATGAATGTTTTTTTAGGCGCAAAGTCCATTCTTTTGCAACATCAAATGTGTTCTTGTAAAGCTGACTGACTTCCTTTCTTTGTTGTTTTAGTCACTGCCTATTGCGCAGCTTTATTATAGTTCAACCTATTTTATATTATGGTCATTATTATAGATCAACCCATTTTATATTATGTTCAATCATTTTTTTTTTGCGCTTGCTAGCTATAAACTCAAGCATGGTCCATCACGTGATATTACTTATAGTGCACTGGACTGATTTTCGCGTGTGGATTAGCTTTACCTATTACCATTTTCCCTCGCCATCAGGCGAACCCTCTCCGACTTCAGAGGTACTTGTAATTTACTATCCAAGTCAAGTACGAGGAGTGAACATTTTAGTCCAACTGACTAGTATAGGGTTTGAACCCGCTACCTCAGCATTAGCACACCGGATGTTTACGAACAATTGGGTTATGCTCACCTCCCGGTTCATTCTGTTGGCAGTCGAGATCAAATTGATCTCTGCGACGCCTCACGGCAAAAGCATTGGGTACAACGGAAGAAAGAAGGAGATAACACTGGCTTTCTTTGATGTGCGTGTCGGTTGTGCACTGCCAGTGATTCACAACCTCACAGAAGACTTGGTAAACCAACTGTAGCATAAGCCACTGGTTACTTTGCCAGATTGATACCTCTCTTAACCAAACTGGGCTTTCAGTTCATCAATTCGCTGTCCATTTTCGATCTCAAATGAACTGTTTTAGCGTGGGCGTTCGACCGCATTAATAGATTTGGCAGTCGGAGTTTCTAGACAGAATGGCTCAAACTGGCAATTGTTGGACATCTTTTCTTGTGGCTTTCTGGCACCAAAATACTTTGCAAAGGCAAGAAAGAGACAAATTATGTTCTTTGGTCACATAGTGAGATGATAGGCTTTGAAGAACATCGTGGAGGATGGGATGGTAGCGGTAAAAGAAGCAGTGGCAGTCTGAGAGAAATGATGCTGGATCATTAAAGACAGTGACATGGAGGAATATCATTGATATTATAGTTTGAGCCAGAATACCATGGACCGAGATCTGATCAAGGCATAAACGTCTATATATTTGACAAGGTATGATGATGATGATGATGATGATGATGATGATGATGATTACGATGGAGACTGGACGAGAACTATATTTCTCATCATCGTGTGTCATGCCATCATGTTTCGCCATCTCACAAGATCACCACAGTCGTGGATCAGCTCAGTGTTCTTGTCTCGACCATGGCCACTTGGCCAAGCCATTCCAGATATTTACTTCTCTGCCTACTCCTTGTTCTTTTTTTCCTCCAATCCTGCCATTTGCCACTATGCTGTCTAGTTTATTTCTTCTCAACACATGTCTAAAACATGTTGACAGTATACTTCTCTAATTAGTTTACGGTTTCTAACGCAAAAGCTATGACATTACTGGAGATAATGGTGCTGCATGGAATGACCAGGGGATATAGCCGACCCTCGGGATTTCAAGGAAAGGTCAGGCGGACACATAATCAGATTACTACTGGTATCATTAGTAATTGGGACTCTTCGCTGCTATGACAGATGAGGACGGATCACGTGTGAGAATGTTACGAGTGCTGTGGTGCATGTCCTCAGATATCTATTCTTTACCCTTTACCTTCACTAGCTATCACTCAATAGCCATGCAATGCAATTCTTACTTTTAATGCATCAGCTATTACCCATAATTCTATTTTTTGCAACGTCAAACCATAAAAGATATTGTTGTATGTACTGTATGGCCCCTGAACCCGGGCGCGTTCTCGCGTGCATGTAAACTTAAAATGAACTTTTACTCGAACTCATGCACCGCTCCTGATGATCCACATAGACTGTGGTTCTGGTGAGAATAACCGCAAAGAACCCTGAGACAAATAGGAACGTTATGTCTCAATTATTGGAACCGTCCTAGCGTTTGATCTCTTCGAAGTTACTCTCGCACGCGCTCGGAAACGTATCATTACTGTGTTTGAACACACGGAATTCCAGTGAGGTGAAAACTATGATTAGAACTGATTCTGATCATAGTCATTCCTGTATGTTGATGTTGGTGTGTTGTCGTGCGCTGTCCGCAGATACCGTTAGCAGATGGATTCGGGACATATGGTGTCAGAATACAGCAGGTGCGTTCCTTTAAGAGCCGTGTCGAGTGGCGTGGAGGAGAATGGAGGTTACTCTTCGCCGCAACAACAGGTCTTAAATGGGTAATTTGAGTCACATGATGACTCTGACGTTGTCAATATGAAATGTTATGTGATTGTTTATTACGCAGAAAATGTAAGCATATGCATATATACACGTGGCGTACTTGATAACATCGCTCGCTCTTAAACTTCCGATGTGCTGATGCCGAGGCATCAGGTTCAGCCTTTATACCAGTCTGTGGGTACTAACATGTTGACATCTCTCGTCTTTGACTTGAGGGAGTAAATAACAACCACCTCACAAGTCGGGGTGGATTGACCTAGTGTCGAGGGACACTGGTAATAGGCATGTAAACATCAGACCACTGCACTGCCCAGTAGTGGTAACTACTAACAGCGGTAATACGTGTATGGACTACGCTAGAGTTCAAAGCAAGCTAACACCCACAAACTGCACACATACACACACACGTGTGTGTGTGAGTGCGTGCGTGCGTGCGTGCGTGCGTATGTGCGTGCGTTCTTTCGTCGAAAGTAAAATGTTCTGGAGATCACAGACAGTACAGAAATGTTGTGATTGATTGCGACGTCGTGCAAAAGGGCATGGCAGGTCAGCATGATCGAATGGTTACGAGCACTCGTTCTTAAACGTCCGGTTTGCTGATACAGAGATAGCGGATTCAAACCCTACACTGGTCAGTTGGACTAAAATATTGACTTCTCGTCCTGGACTTGGGCACGAACGAACGAACAAACAAACTTTATTTTCAAAGTGTTAAGAATTGGGCACGCAGGGCCGTCTAACATTCTGACCTTCAATCAGTCTCTTTCATACATTATTTCATCTACACATCATTCAAAGCTAACCGAGAACAACAACAATATAAAATATATACATTATAAAGGCATGGAGAAAATGCAAATATCAATACTACATGACGTAAATTACAAGTACCTCAGAAGTCAGAGTGGGTTGGTCTGATGGCAGGCGATACTGGTAATATTGAAAGCTAATTGATACACACAAATCAGTCCAGTGCACCAGAAGTAGTTACAAGTGTGTGGGGACCGCTTGAGATCAACGCACACACACACACCCACACACACACACACACACACACACACACACACACACACACACACAAAATAATAATACTTGGAGATTTCACAGCACACATTGGTTAGAGAAGAACTGAAAATGTGGTCGGTGAACATGACTAATCAGTCAGAGGCATTTCACAAGACCCTTTAGAGTGGGCACAAATAAATTGCACGTAGATTGGAAACACCTGGTTTAAACAATCTAAGATACGAATGTGCACACGATAAAACCTGATAAGAAAACATTCAATCAAATCGACTATATATTGTTTAATAGAAGGTTTAGAAATACGTTGACAAATATGAAGACAATGACTGAAGCTCAATGTAATATTGATCATGTGCCACTTCGTGGATAAATGCCAGTAAGATTGAAAGCGAAACACATGAGGTTAAGAAAAGTAGAGTTTTAACAAAGGTAATCTTAGATCAGATAAAGAAATTCAATTACGATTCGGAGAGATTGTGACAAACAGGCACAACGTGATACTTAAAAACAAAGCATGATTGACAATGGGAAATGCTGAAAAAGTCCACCCACGAAACAATTAACAATATATTGCCGGAAAGTAGAAAGTAGACAGAAGGCTAAGGAGAAATTGGAAATGTTAAGAGAAAGTAGACAGAAGGCATCAGCACACCGGATGTTTACTAACGAGCGCAGTGATCCATTTCTGCCGTGCTGATCTCTGTACGGCCTAGTGAAAGGAAAGGAACAAATAAGACAATGTTACATTTCGAACACTAATGGAGGAGTGAACAGAGACGCAGACAGAGCAATACTTGTGCTTGATAGGTTACACACAGGCAAGTAAATAATGATGACATTGTAAAAATATCGAAGGATATTCAAATTGATGTGAATTATCCCAGAATAACTAAACTTATTTACTGAGGGAGGAGGGTGGGGGTGGGGAAGCAATTAAAATAGGAAATAACAGGTGCAATTATGAACAAGTAAAGCTATGCGTAAGGCGAGGATGCGTTCTGTCACTCCCAATGAGGAAATAATAATGAGTGTGATCAAAAATAGACCAGGAAGGAGAGCTGGAGGTTATAATGGACACAATCTGCGTGATGCAGATGACGCGGTTTTATTGCTGAGGTCTGCAACAAATGTGGGACATCTAATTACAAGAGAGCGCAAAACAGATTTTCTTTCAAAACAGAAATAATTATTATATTACAGAAAAAGATAAAACCAAAAATTAATATTACAATAGAAGGAAAGTGCTTAATGAAATCAATACATTCAAATAGAAAGTCAGGTCTTAGGAGCTGAGTGGTCTCGAGGTATGGTGTCCGCCTCGAGTACTGGAGGTCCCTGTTCAAGCACCGATGAGGGTCGAGATGTTTAACGTGGACTTCTAGTAACACAAATTTCCTCTGGGTTGTGAGATCGGACGCCCGTGTGTATTGTTGCGCACGTGAACAACCCCTTGGCAGTAGGAAATCGAAAAAGAGTAGCCTAACGGCGCTGCCCGGGCAACATTTCGAGTTAAAAATCTACCCAAAGTATTTCAGGATCCTCGCCAGTGCTACAGTGTTCGTGCACTGAGCTGAGTTTTTCTGGACTCAACCTTGAGTTAGGAGTAGAACGGAGCACTTATGGGTTACATCCGTGTGCCGTGATGTTGATCTGTCGACTAAACTATAGATATGACTGAGCTACCGTATGACAGTAGACGGTAGTTTCTGATTTCTGTTAGTGCCGAATGTTAGCTGGCACTCACCAAACCCGACACCCCCCATCAGGTCAACGGCTTCGGGAGGAGGAGCGCAATTGAGAGAGTGCAAGGCGTATCCTAGTATGAGGAAATGCAACCTACAGACTAAATGGCATGGCAGGGCAGATCAGGCTCCAAGCCTTGATAGGCAACTGGTCTAGGATGGAAGCTCTGACAAGAGGATAGTTAAAGCATTGCTTTGCTGATGAGCTTCTGCAGCTTGTCTTGTTCTAGACCAGTGTATCTCAACCGGTGGGGAATTTCCCCCCCCCCCCCCAGGGGGGAATTTTAGGGTTTCCAGGGGAGGAATGAAGACCATTTCAAGATCGCGTTAATACAAGAACCGATTACTTGATATTGTTTTTCCCTTCATACTTTACTGTTATGTACGTCTCATCCTTCTAAAATTCATTTTATAAAGTAAGTAGACCCACAAATCATGTTTTATGTGGATGTCTAAACTTGTTTTAGTATATGCTATTAAATTTACCTTCCATTTTTACGTATACTGTGTAGGTTTGGGGGATTTTAGATAGGAAATATGAAAGGGGGGAATGACGTTCTGAAAATACGGTGAAGGGGGGCACGGACCAAAAAAGGTCGAGAACTACTGTTCTAGACGTATTGGTGTTACCTTTCCTCTGGAGTAAACTAGACAGGCCGAGAGAGGGGTCTTGTTGCATGGGCAACACATGGTCTTTAAATTCAGTGGAGGCTTCGTGCTATAGAGAGGTATAATACCGTTTTACAAACTATCGTCTATCAAGACAGCAAGGTGCCACTCATCAAATTAAATTTTGGGGGGAATTTTCACTTTTCTCTACAGTGTGTCTTTTAACATGAAACTCTACAGAGTATTTTGTACATGAAACTGTACAGTGTATCTTTTAACATGTGGCACTACAGTGTATCTTTACACACGGAACTCTAGAGAGTATCTTTTAACATGGAACGCTACAATGTATCTTTTAACATGGAACTCTAGAATGTATCTTTACACACGGAACTATACAGTGTATCTTTTAACATGGAACGCGACAATGTATCTTTTAACATGGAACTCTACAGTGTATCTTTAAACATGGAACGCTACATAATATCTTTTAACATGGAAATCTACCATGCATCTTTTAACATGGAACTCTAGAATGTATCTTTACACACGGAACTCTACAGTGTATATTTTAACACAGAACTATAGAATGTATCTTTTAACATGGAACTCTAGAATGTATCTTTTAACATGGAACTCTACTGTGTATCTTTTAACATGGAACGCTACATAGTATCTTTTAACATGGAACTAAAAATGTATCTTTTAACATGGAACTAAAAATGTATCTTTTAACATGGAACTCTAGAATGTATCTTTTATCATGGAACTTTAGAATGTATCTTTTAACCCTGAACTCTACAGTGTAACTTTTAACATGGAACTGTACCGTGTATCTTTTAACATGGAACTGTACCGTGTATCTTTTAATATGGAACTGTGCCTCGTTATAAAACCAGAATATACATACATGTATAAGCAAAATACCATTGTCCACACATTGAGCAGTATTGAGTATATGGTGCTAGCCTCGTATGTCTACAGACCAATCGGCACTCTGTCAGTGATGCGCTGATTATCGCCTTCACTATACAGAAAACGTCCTGGCACCCATTTAAGACTATTTTGTTGACATACCTCGCGTACTTTTCTTGACATCCCGAACCCGATTGGAACACAAGGCCTCATAACTGCACCATGGTGATTCCCAACCAATATATAGAACAGATATCAATATCATCAAGTCTGCGACTCCAACCCTTTCCTGAGATCTTCATCTACATCATAGCAATATCTCCAGCATATGACATTTTCTGTTGATATACACTGTGTTGAATAGCGTCCTAGTCTATGTCTACGGGCCATTGCTAAGATTGATCCGCTTCGATCAGGTGATCTTGGTCTAACAATTTCAAACACCCTGTGATCTTTCTCTAGCATGTGTTTGCTTGGTAGCCCTTGCCGTCTGCGCTTACCGCTTGGCTGCTTGTGAATTCTGCAAAACTGAGTGTAAACCCTTAAATCCGATGCATTGACATTGAAATACTTTAAGCTCTGAATGAAAAGGATTTGCATATATCTGAATAAGGTTGGTGTACTTTTCTCACCCAGTGCAAAATTATCATTTCTACGTGGAATGCGTTATATAAATCTCCCTTTCCCTCAGAAAGCCCGGACGTCAACGGGTTGTGCAAAACAGGTACAGGAATGTACTATCTGGTGAGAAACAGATTTGCATACAGCCTGGGTCCGATTTGGAAAAAGGACATGAAAGAGCATTTACACGTTATTTGTATTTCCCTTATATTTGTATTTCCCTTATGTTTGTATTTCCCTTATGTTTGTATTTCCCTTATGTTTGTATTTCCCTTATGTTTGTATTTCCCTTATATTTGTATTTCCCTTATATTTGTATTTCCCTTATATTTGTATTTCCCTTATAATTTGTATTTCCCTTATATTTGTATTTCCCTTATATTTGTATTTCCCTTATATTTGTATTTCCCTTATATTTGTATTTCCCTTATATTTGTATTTCCCTTATATTTGTATTTCCCTTATGTTTGTATTTCCCTTATGTTTGTATTTCCCTTATGTTTGTATTTCCCTTATGTTTGTATTTCCCTTATGTTTGTATTTCCCTTATGTTTGTATTTCCCTTATGTTTGTATTTCCCTTATGTTTGTATTTCCCTTATGTTTGTATTTCCCTTATATTTGTATTTCCCTTATATTTGTATTTCCCTTATATTTGTATTTCCCTTATATTTGTATTTCCCTTATATTTGTATTTCCCTTATATTTGTATTTCCCTTATATTTGTATTTCCCTTATATTTGTATTTCCCTTATATTTGTATTTCCCTTATAATTGTATTTCCCTTATATTTGTATTTCCCTTATATTTGTATTTCCTGTATTTCCCTTATATTTGTATTTCCCTTATATTTGTATTTCCTGTATTTCCCTTATATTTGTATTTCCCTTATATTTGTATTTCCCTTATATTTGTATTTCCCTTATATTTGTATTTCCCTTATATTTGTATTTCCCTTATATTTGTATTTCCCTTATATTTGTATTTCCCTTATATTTGTATTTCCCTTATATTTGTATTTCCCTTATATTTGTATTTCCCTTATATTTGCATTTTCCTTATATTTGTATTTCCCTTATATTTGTATTTCCCTTATATTTGTATTTCCCTTATATTTGTATTTCCCTTATATTTGTATTTCCCTTATATTTGTATTTCCCTTATATTTGTATTTCCCTTATATTTGTATTTCCCTTATATTTGTATTTCCCTTATATTTGTATTTCCCTTATAATTGTATTTCCCTTATAATTGTATTTCCCTTATATTTGTATTTCCCTTATAATTGTATTTCCTGTATTTCCCTTATATTTGTATTTCCTGTATTTCCCTTATATTTGTATTTCCCTTATATTTGTATTTCCCTTATATTTGCATTTCCCTTATATTTGTATTTCCCTTATATGTGTATTTCCCTTATATTTGCATTTCCCTTATATTTGTATTTCCCTTATATTTGTATTTCCCTTATATTTGTATTTCCCTTATATTTGTATTTCCCTTATATTTGTATTTCCTGTATTTCCCTTATATTTGTATTTCCCTTATAGACTTTTGTAATCAACCTCATCATGTATTGGGTGCTTGCGATTTTCTAAACAATGTTACTTGCAGTAGTTTGTTATGCTGGTACTGAAAACAGACAAGAGTTAAATCACATAATGTGAGATGAGATGCATAAGAAAGGCAGTTAGATAAGCAAGAAGATAAATGACAGACTAAGAACAAATATAGTGATAGCCACCTATTACTACTGATTGTATAGAATACAAAAACATTAAATGGTTCGGACATTTAGTTAGAATGGAACAAGATCAACCCAGTGGCTAGAATATTCTACCTGTGAACATCGGTATACAAGACGAGAGAATGACTCGGGAAGAGCTGGCTAGATGGAGTAAAAGAGACATTGAAGACATTAAATATGATGTTAGTACAAGCAATAAGACACAAGAAGCACATACAATTATATCTGCCTCCACTCTGCGACTCTTCACGGCAAAAGCAGTAGGACACAAGAAGAAGAGGAAATTTGACACGCTGTACCGTTTATTTCTGTTCTCACATTTGAAGTTTTCAGCAACAACTACAACCATGACCGCCGGATGTCACGACAAGTCAACAAGTGTCCCGCGAGAACTTCTGACATCAAGATAAGCATTTAGCCATAAGACATTTGTCGAAATAATTTGTTTTAGAAAAGACAGTAAGAGTGAATGAAAGACAAAGAAGTCAGACAATAATTTATCGAGCAGCGTGGAATACATCAGAGATTTTAATCAAATGATGTCGCAATATGAACAAATGTTTAAACATAAAATGTTCCAATATTTCTATCACAAATAAAGTTCAATGTGTGATCATTTGCTCACGTGTAACACGCAACGCATGGTGTGCTATCATGGCTTTTACATTTGGACTGATCATACGAAAGATATCTGGCTACAACAGTTGACATGCAGCACACTGTATGTTCCACACGGTGCCAGACTTATTTGTCCATAGACCAATCGACACTCGACTGGTCATATGGTCATTTTTACGCCGGCGGCTTGACTTCCCCGAGACATTTCCTGGTACCCATTTTTAGGTTGTGTCCACCTGAAGGCCAATGTAGCTTTTCTTTTTTAATTCGAAAATCCGCCTGGATGCGGAACGAATCGAAGTCCACCGACCGGCAAGTGAGTGACTAGTTACAACATAACCGTGCTCCCATATCTTTCCTGTTGAAAGTGGAGCAGACAGTAGAACAGACAGTAGAACAGACAGTAGAACAGAAAGTAGAATAGAAAGTAGAACAGAAAGTAAAACAGACAGTAGAACAGAAAGTAGAACAGAAAGTAGAACAGACAGTAGAACAGACAGTAGAAACAGAAATGTAGAATAGAAGTAGAACAGACAGTAGAACAGACAGTAGAACAGAAAGTAGAACAGACAGTAGAACAGAATGTAGAACATACAGTAGAACAGACAGTAGAACATAAAGTGGAACAGACAGTAGAACAGAAAGTAGAACAGACAGTAGAACAGAAAGTAGAACAGAAAGTAGAACAGAAAGTAGAACAGAAAGTAGAACAGACAGTAGAACAGAAAGTAGAACAGAAAGTAGAATAAAAAGTAGAACGGAAAGTAAAACAGACAGTAGAACAGAAAGTAGAACAGAAAGTAGAACAGACAGTAGAACAGACAGTAGAACAGAATGTAGAATAGAAAGTAGAACAGACAGTAGAACAGAAAGTAGAACAGAAAGTAGAACAGACAGTAGAACAGAAAGTAGAACAGAAAGTGGAACAGAAAGTGGAACATAAAGTGGAACAGACAGTAGAACAGAAAGTAGAACAGAAAGTAGAATAAAAAGTAGAACGGAAAGTAAAACAGACAGTAGAACAGAAAGTAGAACAGAAAGTAGAACAGACAGTAGAACAGACAGTAGAACAGAATGTAGAATAGAAAGTAGAACAGACAGTAGAACAGAAAGTAGAACAGACAGTAGAACAGACAGTAGAACAGAATGTAGAATAGAAAGTAGAACAGACAGTAGAACAGAAAGTAGAACAGACAGTAGAACAGACAGTAGAACAGAATGTAGAACATACAGTAGAACAGACAGTAGAAGATAAAGTGGAACAGACAGTAGAACAGAAAGTAGTACAGAAAGTGGAACAGAAAGTGGAACAGAAAGTAGAACAGACAGTAGAACAGACAGTAGAACAGAAAGTAGAACAGAAAGTGGAACAGAAAGTGGAACATAAAGTGGAACAGACAGTAGAACAGACAGTAGAACAGAAAGTAGAACAGAAAGTGGAACAGAAAGTAGAACAGAAAGTGGAACAGAAAGTAGAACAGACAGTAGAACAGAATGTAGAACAGAAAGTAGAACATAAGGTGGAACAGAAAGTAGAACAGACAGAAGAACAGACAATAGAACAGAAAGTAGAACAGAAAGTGGAACAGAAAGTAGAACAGACAGTAGAACAGAAAGTAGAACAGAAAGTGGAACATAAAGTGGAACAGACAGTAGGACAGACAGTAGAACAGAATGTAGAACAGAAAGTAGAACATAAGGTGGAACAGAAAGTAGAACAGAAAGTAGAACAGTCAGTAGAACAGAATGTAGAACAGAAAGTAGAACATAAGGTGGAACAGAAAGTAGAACAGACAGAAGAACAGACAATAGAACAGAAAGTAGAACAGAAGGTAGAACAGAAAGTGGAACAGAAGTGGAACATAAAGTGGAACAGACAGTAGAACAGACAGTAGAACAGACAGTTTAGAACAGAAGTACAACAGGAAAGTAGAAAACAGAAAGTAGTAACAGAAAGTGGAACAGAAAGTAGAACAGGAAAGGGACCAAGAAAGTAGAACATAAGGTGTGGAACAGGACAGTAGAACAGACAGTAGAAACAGCAG
>JACEFZ010018318.1:417500-466624 GCA_014155875.1 Cepaea nemoralis | reverse complement strand
AAGGGAGACGGTCATGTAAGGGTTCGGAAATATAGATTGTCTAGGGAAGGGATAGGGTGACGTCAGGGTTCGAAACATATAGACAGTCTAGGGAAGGGAGAGCTTGATGTAAGGGAAGGGTTCGGAAACATTGATTGTCTAGGAAAGGGAGAGGGTGACGTAAAGGTTCGGAAACATATAGACTGTCTAGGGAAGGGAGAGCTTGATGTAAGGGGAAGGGTTCGGAAACATAGATTGTCTAGAGAAGGCAGAGTGCGACGTAAGGGTTCGGAAATATATAGATTGTCTAGGGAAGGGAGAGGGTGAGGTAAGGGTTCGGAAACATAGATTGTCAAGGGAAGAGAGAGAATGAGACGATGAGTTTGGGGAAAGGGTTCGGAAACATTGATTTTACAAGGCTAGGGAGAGGGCGAGACAGTGAGTTTGGTGAAAGGGTTCAGAAACATAAATTGTCAAGGGAAGGAAGAGGGTGAGACAGTGAAAGTGGTGAAAGGGGTCGGACACTAAGATTTTCAAGGGAAGGGAGAGGGTGACGTAAGGGTTCGGAAACATATAGATTGTCTAGGGAAGGGAGAGCTTGATGTAAGGGAGGGTTCGGAAACATAGATTGTCTAGAGAAGACAGAGGGCGACGTAAGGGTTCGGAAACAAAGATTGTCTAGGGAAGACAGAGGTGTTAGACAATGAGTTTGGTGAAAGGATTCGGAATCATAGATTGTCTAGAGAAGGATAAAAGTGACGTAAGGAACTGGAAACATAGATTGTTTAGAGAATAGAGAGGGTGATGTAAGGGAAGGGTTCGGAAACAGATTGTCTAGGGAAGGGAGAGGGTGAGGTAAGGGTTCGGAAACATAGATTGTCTAGAGAAGACTGAAGGCGACTTAAGGGTTCGGAAACACAGATTGTCTAGGGAAGACAGAGGTGTTAGACAATGAGTTTGGTGAAAGGGTTCGGAATCATAGATTGTCTAGAGAAGGATAAGAGTGATGTAAGGAATCGGAAACATAGATTGTTTAGGGAATGGAGAGGGTAATGTAAGGGAAGCGTTCGGAAACATAGATTGTCAAGGCAAGGGAGAGGGCGAGACAGTGCGTGCGGTGAAAGGGTTCGGAAAAATAAATTGTCAAGGGAAGGGAGAGGGTGAGACACTGAGAGTGATGTAACGGCTCGGACATATAGATTGTCTCGGGAATGAGGAGAGTTTGGAAACGACGCACTGGAGAAATGAGATAAGATATTTGGAGAAAGAATATGTCCTAGACAGGAGGAGAAGATGGATATCATGTAAAGATTTGCCGACAGTTTGCTGGAGATAGGAGGCTGGAGAGCTTTATAGATTTTATAGATAGGAGTTAGAAATGACATTTGATGTAAAGATTGGGAAACATACCCTGACGCACGAACTGGAGCTGAGGGAGATGATATTGGTATTGGACGACAGACAAGCTGGTATCGTCAGGGCAAAGAGGGAGATGATATTGGTATTGGACGACAGACAAGCTGGTATCGTCAGGGCAGAGAGGGAGATGATATTGGTATTGGACGACAGACAAGCTGGTATCGTCAGGGCAGAGAGGGAGATGATATTGGTATTGGACGACAGGCAAGCTGGTATCGTCAGGGCAGAGAGGGAGATGATATTGGTATTGGACGACAGACGAGCTGGTATCGTCAGGACAAAGAGGGAGATGATATTGGTATTGGACGACAGACAAGCTGGTATTGTCAGGGCAAAGAGGGAGATGATATTGGTATTGGACGACAGACAAGCTGGTATCGTCAGGGCAGAGAGGGAGATGATATTGGTATTGGACGACAGACAAGCTGGTATCGTCAGGGCAAAGAGGGAGATGATATTGGTATTGGACGACAGACAAGCTGGTATCGTCAGGGCAGAGAGGGAGATGATATTGATATTGGACGACAGACAAGCTGATATCGTCAGGGCAAAGAGAGAGATGATATTGGTATTGGACGACAGACAAGCTGGTATCGTCAGGGCAAAGAGGGAGATGATATTGGTATTGGACGACAGACAAGCTGGTATCGTCAGGGCAAAGAGGGAGATGATATTGATATTGGACGACAGACATGCTGGTATCGCCAGGGCAAAGAGGTAGATTATATTGGTATTGGACGACAGACAAGCTGGTATTGTCAGGGCAGAGAGGGAGAGGTAAAGTTCCTGGGTTCAGTAGGTAGGGGCATTTTTTTTATTGTATTCTTGGCGCTCGCTCGCTTTGAACTCAAGTATAGTCCATACACGCTACGTCTAGTAGCACTGGAGTGAATTTTGCGTATGGATTAACATTCCCTATTATCAGTGTCTCTCGCCAACAGGCGAACCCACTCCGACTTCAGAGGCACTTGCAATGTACGTCCCCCAAGTCGAGAACAAGTAGTTAACATTTTAGTCCAACTGACCGGTGTATGGGTTGAACCCCCTACCTCAATATCAGCACACCAGATGCGTAAGAACCCAGTGCTCCTATCCATTCTGCCACACTGACATCGGAACAGAAATAACCAGGGAAGAATGGAGAGTCAATTTACACAAATAAAGTGGGCAATTGAAGAAGAAGAAAAAGGAGAAGAAGAAGAAGAAGAAGAAGAAGAAGAAGAAGAAGAAGAAGAAGAAGAAGAAGAAGAAGAAGAAGAAGAAGAAGAAGAAGAAGAAGAAGAAGAAGAAGAAGAAGAAGAAGAAGAAGAAGAAGAAGAAGAAGAAGAAGAAGAGAAGAAGAAGAAGAAGAGAAGAAGAAGAAGAAGAAGAAGAAGAAGAAGAAGAAGAAGAAGAAGAAGAAGAAGAAGAAGAAGAAGAAGAAGAAGAAGAAGAAGAAGAAGAAGAAGTATGGAGAGTCTGGAGAAGAATGGAGAGTCAATTTACACAAATAAAGTGGGCAATTGACGAAGAAGAAAAAGGAGAAGAAGGAGAAGAAGAAGAAGAAGAAGAAGAAGAAGAAGAAGAAGAAGAAGAAGAAGAAGAAGAAGAAGAAGAAGAAGAAGAAGAAGAAGAAGAAGAAGAAGAAGAAGAAGAAGAAGAAGAAGCCTGGACATGTTGTAGTTTGGGCAATCCTGGTGTATGTGCTCTGCTGTCTGCGACACCAAACCACATGTGCACATGGCTGAGTCACCAATCTTGAATTTTATATACATGTGGTTGCGTAATCTATTGTGTCCTGTTCTGAGGGCAGAAGAATTGGCCTTTTCTGGTCGTCCATAACGTGGTAGTCGTCTTGAGTAGGGTTTGGTGGCCTTCTGACTGATTTGATTATTTTTTTCTTTTAGTGGTGTTTAATGGGCACAGCGTGGCATGGACGTAACAGAAACACTGAGCTGATCCACGACTATGGTGATCGAGTGAGATGGCAAACCATGACCGCCCACGCTTACCGGCATGGCACATGTTGGATGGATGGAATGGGCACATCAGGTTGTTCTTCTTTTGCTCCTTCCTTAGCCAATCGATCAGCTCTGTCGTTTCCGAGGACTCCACAGTGGGACGGTATCCACTGTATGGTGACCTTATGATGACTGCTAAGTTCATAAAGTAGTGTCCTTAGAACTGGCAATTTCCCAGACAGAAGCGCCTCTATTACGGATTTTGCATCAGTCAATATCACCACAGGTTGTGTACCATGACTGGTATTTAGTAATTTATCTGTTGCTATCTTGATTGCCTCAATTTCAGCATCACAGTTATGGCAGTACTTTCCTGTTGGAACTCTGGCCGTGTCCCTAGTATTATTTGGGTATTCTATGTACACTCCCGCTCCTCCATTTCGAACAGCATTTTGTGCTGACCCATCTGTGTAGACTCGAATCCAGAGATCCTGTGGGTATTCGTCATCAAGGAAGCTGAGAGTGGCTGTTCTGCGCTGTACACTGTTCTGTTCTTCCTTGTCAAATATTCCTCTCACTTTTGTCTGGATTTGTAGTGATAGTTTATGTTCATCTTTCCACGGGGTTCGCTCTGGAATAGTTGTCAGGGGGATAACAACTGTAGGAAGATCGATGGAGGAGTGAGTGATTTACGAAGAGTGGATAAATAGTTGATTTAAGTAGAATCTTTAGCTCGCAGCTGGTAAGTGAGAAAGAGGAGGTCACATGTTACTGTCCTGTAGCTTGTCCTACATCAAATCTTTAGCTCGCCGCTGGTAAATGAGACAGAGGAGGTCACATGTTAATGTTCTGTAGCTTGTCATAAAGCAAGTCTTTAGCTCACTACAGGTAAGCGAGACAGAGGAGGTCACATGTTACTGTCCTGTAGGTTGTCATAAAGCAAATCTTTAGCTCACTACAGGTAAGCGAGACAGAGGAGGTCACATGTTACTGTCGTTACTGTCCTGTAGCTTGTCATGAAGCAAATCTGTAGCACGCCGCTGGTAAGTGAGACAGAGGAGGTCACATGTTACTGTCGTTACTGTCCTGTAGCTTGTCATGAAGCAAATCTGTAGCACGCCGCTGGTAAGTGAGACAGAGAATGTCACATGTTACTGTCGTTACTGTCCTGTAGCTTGTCATGAAGCAAATCTGTAGCACGCCGCTGGTAAGTGAGACAGAGAAGGTCACATGTTACAGTAATGCAGATTGTCATAAAGCAAATCTGTAGCACGCCGCTGGTAAGAAACAAAGGTTACAAGGCAAAAGGATCGATTTCATTGCACCGGATTTTCTCTCAGAAAGCTTAAACTCCGTGACAGAGAGGTTACTGTGACCACCCGAGGCCCACGAGATACATGGTTCGTCCCGAAAATTTGGATGAGAATGTGTCCAGTAACCATATGTATTTAATGACCCCAAAATATGGCCGAGAATGTGTCCATTAACCATATGTATTCAATGTCCCCAAAACAGGACTGACATTGTGTCCATTAACGATGTATCTAATGTTATTACACGACCTTCTTATCTCTGGGTAAGAAGATCGGATAAATAGATTTCTCGGATAAGGGCGAAAAACAGAAGGTCCAATGTGCAAGTTGCGCACGATAAAAATCCAACCCAACGACAGTTTAAAATCGTAAAGAGTAGGCCGTAAGGCTACTGCCATGACAAAGTTGTTAAGAAAGAAACCCCATCCAGGGGTGGCAGAGTCCGTACCTTGAATAGAATGTGCGTACAGGAAGGAAACCTACCCAAGGGTAGACATATTCCGTACCTTGAATAGAATATGCGTACAGGAAGGAAACCTACCCAGGGGTAGACAGATTCCGTACCTTGAATAGAATATGCGTACAGGAAGTGAACCTCTTACAAGTGCATGCCGAAGTCGGGCACACCTGCTGTGAGATGCACACTGTGAGATGCACACTGTGAGATGCACGACTAGATGTGATGCATCTCCCTCGAAAACGAAACGACGAAGAGGCTGCTTAGACTCAACCGCCTGCCCAAAGTCTGATACAGAAAGAACTCAGTAGAACTAGAGCCTCCAACAAAAATGCTCTCATAAGCCGAATGACGGAGCCGGACAACGAACCGAACCCGTGACCTGCTGAGCACGAGGCAGACGGCTTAGCCACTAGGCCAGGGAGACACCCGTACAAGCTACCACACAATGTAGAATAGCTCTGTTGTGATCTATGCGATTGTTATAATTAGTGTTACAGCCAATGCCAATCTTCAATGTGCAGCTGGAATATATACGATTATTACATGTATGCTGTAACAATATATATCTTTTAATAACCGTAATTGACAAGCGTTATGTGGGCTGCTGTCACACTTACAATTGTTATATTAAGGATGGTTACTGTCTTTACGACGGAGCATAAACATTCTCCCATTTACAAATGTCGCATTGACGTTGTTACAGACGATGATGACATGTCACCGAGTCATACATGAAAACAGACACACTGACGGGAGACGGAGGGAATATGACAATGCCCCATTCTTATCAGGCAGGCAGGCAGGCAGGCAGGCAGGCAGGCAGATAGATAGATAGATAGATAGATAGATAGATAGATAGATAGATAGATAGATAGATAGATAGATAGATAGATAGATAGATAGATAGATAGATAGATAGATAGATAGATAGATAGATAGATAGATAGATAGATAGATAGATAGATAGATAATGATAGATAGATAGATAGATAGATAGATAGATAGATAGATAGATAGATAGATAGATAGATAGATAGATAGATAGATAGATAGATAGATAGATAGATAGATAGATAGATAGATAGATAGATAGATAGATAGATAGATAGATAGATAGATAGATAGATAGATAGATAGATAGATAGATAGATAGATAGATAGATAGATAGATAGATAGATAGATAGATAGATAGATAGTAGATAGATAGATAGATTAGATAGATAGATAGATAGATAGATAGATAGATAGATAGATAGATAGATAGATAGATAGATAGATAGATAGATAGATAGATAGATAGATAGATAGATAGATAGATAGATAGATAGATAGATAGATAGATAGATAGATAGATAGATAGATAGATAGATAGATAGATAGATAGATAGATAGATAGATAGATAGATAGATAGATAGATAGATAGATAGATAGATAGAATAAGCTATAAAACTTACAGTTTAGTCAGCAAAAATTAACTCCGCAATAGCACAGCTATCGCCAACTGTTGCTGCCAATGCCGCCACAAATCTAGCGCCAACAGTCAATATGTAAACAGATGTGAATTGTCATAACAGTTCAAACATCAAGAGAAGGCAAATTCCTCGTTAAATGCCTAAGCCGAGAAAATTCCGTGAGCGCAGACACGAAAGTCGCTGTGTATAGATCGTTCCACGTTCTGCTGAACATCCACAGAGTCGTGTAAATGGCAGCAATAATTGTTCCAACCTTTTTATTCCTCCAACGGTCCTAACAGCCGACTCTCCCCAACACAACTGGGGATCGTTGGCGCACGTCAGTCGTCGGGAAAATATGATCAGAAACACGACGGCACGTGATTATTTCCCTATAGTGATTTGTGATAAACTTGGCGAATTCTGTCGCCATTGTTTACACTTCTCACGACATAGTCGTCTCGTCGTTCACCTAGCTACGGAATCCAGTTTTCACATTGTTTATGAAAAAAGGCACCGTGATGCACGAAAATAATGCCCTCTAGACTACGCTACATGTAATTCATGATACCCTAATGACAATGACAAGACAATATATTACTTTTTCCAATTCTACGGCAAATGTCAATTTTACTAGAACTCATCATCAAGTGTCACGTCGAAAAGCTTGGGCGGTTGTGACGAGGTGGCCCAACTCTGATATCGTTTTTTATTAGATTGGGATAGCACTCAGTAAACCCCACTTATATATTTATGTATTATTTTGTATTGTTATCATATTAGCTAAGATCGTCGGTGTTTAGTGTAAACCGCGTCGCTCGATTCAGAGATTAATCATGTGTTCTGTGCGTGTTTCTTAACATCATTTTGTTCAAATAAGGATGAACCTACGACAGGTCCAGCAAACCAGTAGGGGAATTATTTGTTCAAGAACTAATGCTCGAGAATTATGGAGGAAATTGAAAGAAAAACGCAGCTCTATCAGTGTTCACGCCGGAAACGACACACCGAAGCGACACAACAACAAGCGACTAACGACGACTACTGCTAAATTTCGACATACTTCAAATAGAAAGGAGATTTTTGCAACTTGGAATGTTACAGGTCTAGGTCATAAGGAACCAGCTCTCGTAGAGTTCATGAAACAATCAAATATTCAATTATTAGGACTTGCAGACACTAGGAAAAAGGGGCAGAACACGAAACGAATACACGAAGGTTACGTTATTATATGGATTGGCGTCGATTGGCGAGCTACAGCTAAACATGGAGTGGGTTTTTTGTTGCATCCAGACAAAGCGAAAGCTATTATCAACACTAAATTTATATCAGAAAGGATAATACTAGTACAGATCAAAGAAGGAAATAGAACAACAACTTTTATACAAACATACGCCCCATGTAATGACACTTACAGCGACGAAGACAAAGACGAATATTTTGATAAACTTGCAGACACGGTAAATAATGTCAAGGAGACAGATGAACTAGTTGTGATGGGCGATTTTGACGGTCGAATAGGCACACGAAGAACACCATGGGACGATTGCATGGGGCCATTCAGCGACACAGAGACTGATTGTAACAGCAATGGTCAACATCTACTCAACATATGTTCGGAACATGGACTAATAATAGCAAATAGTTTCTTTCAACATCGTCGTAGCCACACCAAAACCTGGTATAAATGGAATGACTTAGACCAAGCATCTCAAATTGACTTTATTCTAATCAGGAAATCAGACAGAAGGCTACTATTAGATTCAAGAGCACTCCCAAATACAGATGTTGATACTGATCACAAACCAGTCATAATTAAAAAGATTTCACCACACAGGAAAATAAGAAACAAAAAGGTAACAACACATGTCATCAATTATAGGAGGCTGCAGGAAAATACGGTTAAAGACGAATTCAATCAAGAAATCCAAAACCTACATAAGAACATCCCTGATGACCACTCAAGCGTAGATAAGGAATGGACATGTTTCAAGGCTGCCATGCTCGACACACTGAAAAATAAATGTGGAACAAAGAAAGTAGGACAGGACAAAAGATTAAGAACAGCCTGGTGGAACAACGAAGTTAAAGATAGCATACTCAAAAAGAAGGTAGCATTCAAAAAGTGGATCACAACTAAATCTGAACAGGACTATATTACTTATAGAATAGCACGACGTAATGCCAAACGAACAATTAGAGCATCTAGAGATGAATCCTGGAGAATATACGGTGAACAGATGGCGACCCTTAGCAAAGACTGCCCAAGAGAATTTTATAAACGTGTCACCACAATGAGAAACAGAGATGCATGTTACAACCCAACCACCATCATAAACAGCAAAAGAGGTATACCGATATTTAATCCACAACAAAGACTAGCATGGTGGGCAGAATACTTTCAAGAACTACTTAACCCCACAGATAACATAGAAAACCTCACTTTTGTGCCTAAATGCCAGGGACAGCAAGAACCAAATTTCATACCTGCAGAAGTCAAAGCAGTTATACAGAAAGGTCCTAAAAACAAATCACCAGGTCCAGATGGAATAACCACAGAAGCTATTCAGGCCTGTGGGGAAACATGAGTTAAATGGCTAACAAGACTTTTTAACATAGCATGGGAAGAAAGAAAAGTCCCAGATGATTGGCAACAGGCAATAATAGTACCAATATGGAAAAATAAAGGCAATATGAGAGAGTGCGAAACATACAGAGGTATATCACTCCTGAGCCATATAGGGAAAATGTATGCAAAACTTTTGGAACAAAGAGCTAGACCAATAGTTGAACAACAATTAAGCAAAGCACAATTCGGTTTTCGGAAAGGTAAAAGTTGCACTGATGCATTATTTACACTTAGACAAATTTGTGAAAAAACTATCGAATATAGTGACCAGCAGAATATTGTGTTTGTGGATCAGGAAAAGGCTTTCGATAGAGTAGACAGATACAAATTATGGACCATTCTTGAAGACTATGGGATAGAAGGGCAACTGCTAGAAAACATCATAGCCATGTACCACTCGAGCCAAAGTGCAGTAAGAACACAAGAAGGTATATCAGATATGTTCACAGTCAATACAGGAGTGAGGCAGGGATGTGTGCTCTCTCCCCTGCTATTCAATATCTACATGGACAGAATTTCCAAAGAAGCAAGTCTCGACAGAACAGATTCAGAAAATTTAGAACTCTTTACTCCAGATGAAACAACTGACCCACAAGGAATAAATGAACTTCTATTTGCAGACGATCAGTGCCTGTTTTACAGCGATGAGGGCAGACTACAAAATCATATTACTAATCTGAGTTCAACCTGCAGCAGATACAATATGAGTATAAACACAGCCAAAACCGAAGTAATGCAAGTTAGCAGATCGCCAGGCCCACTAAGTATACAGATAAATAACACACCTCTGAAACAAGTTAAAGAATTCAAATACCTTGGAAGTATGATCACAGAAGATGGCAGATTGGACAGAGAAGTTGAAATCAGATGTCAAAAAGCTAGTGCACTTACATATCAACTATCACCCTTACTGAAGCATCCACACATACCCATGTCAGCAAAACGACAGATAATAAACAACATATTCACACCAACCCTATGCTATCAATCTCAAACCTGGACTTCCCCGGGAAGGTTAACCCGGTCAACAAATGCCCGCAGAAGTCGGATGTGTCGGCCTAACGGCGCAAGAACGCAGCTCTGCTGTAAACAGGCACAACGCAATCACATCCGGAAAAAAAAACTCCGGATGAACGAAGAAGAAGAAACCTGGACTTTATCCAAATTACACCTTCGCAAAATCAACACCTGCGAAATGAGATGCCTGAGGAGAGCTGCCAACTTAACAATCCGAGACCGAGTAAGAAATGCTACTATCAGACAGACTGTGGGATCAACACCTTGTGCCACATTTATTGAAAGACAGAAGATCAAGTGGTTTGGCCATGTCGTTAGAATGCAACATCAGCAACTACCAGCACTGGCCTTACATCAAAGATCATCTGCGACGAGACCACGAGGACGTCCAAGAAGAAAATGGATTGACGACATCAGAGACATTGTACAACCACACGGAATGACACAATCCAGTGCCGTCCACCGGGCGCTGGAACGCAAATTATTCCTCCCCACGACGCTTGACGGCAGAAGTGGAAGATGATGATGATGATGATGATGATGATGATGATGATGATGATGATGATGATGATGATGATGATGATGATGATGATGATGATGATGATGATATACATAAAACTATAGAGAGAGATAAAATACGATTTCTTCTAATAGTTAGAAGTAGATGTAGTTCTTCTTCTTCTTCTTCTTTCGTTCGCTTGAAATATGTCTATAACTGCAGTGCTGTCTCTTGTATGAATTGAACTGTCTTTTTCAGTTCACACAGCGGTCCATAGAGTTTATCTTCCACTGCCGTCTCTCTAGGCCAGAAGGTTTGCCTAGATATGTTATATTTTGGGCAGTCTTGGAGTATGTGCTCTGCTATCTGCGACGCCAATCCACATGTACACATGGCTGTTTCACCAATCTTGAATTTTGTATACATGTGATTGCGTAATCTATTGTGCCCTGTTCTGAGGCGCAGAATAATGACTTGTTCTGGTCTATCCATAACGTGGTAGTCATCTTGAGCAGGTTTTGGTGGCTTTCTGACTGATTTGATCATTCTTTTCTTTTGGTGGTATGTACAGGCACATCAGGCTGTTCTTCTTTGGCTCCTTCCTTAGCCAATTGATCAGCTCTGTCGTTTCCGGGTACTCCACAGTGGGATGGTATCCACTGTATGGTGACCTTATGCTGACTGCTAAGTTCAGAAAGTAGTGTCCTTAGTACTGGCAATTTCCCAGACAGGAGCGCCTCGAGTACTGATTTTGCATCTGTCAATAGCACCACAGATTGTGTACCATTGCTGGTATTTAGTAATTTCTCTGTTGCTATCTTGATTGCCTCAATTTCAGCATCGTAGTTATGGCAGTACTTTCCTGTCGGTACTCTAGCTGTGTCCCTGGTATTATTTGGGTATTCTATGTACACTCCCGCTCCTCCATTTCGAACAGCATTTTGTGCTGACCCATCTGTGTAGACTCGGATCCAGAGGTCCTGTGGGTATTCTTCATCAAGGAAGCTGAGAGTGGCTGTTCTGCGCTGCACACTGTTCTGATCTTCCTTGTCAAATATTCCTCTCACTTTTGTCTGGATTTGTAATGATAGTCTATGCTCATCTTTCCATGGAGTTCGCTCTGGAATAGTTGTTAGGGGGATACCAACTGTGGGCAGATCGGTGGTTTCTCTGCAGAGTCGTTTGGCCTGGTGGATAAAACTACTTCTTTTCAACCGCCCCATAGCTAGGTTTTCAAATCTGTTCTTCATAGGGTGGCCTGGCAAGCTGAGGAACTTTTCTGCTTGTATTAGCGTTTTCGTATCTCTGCGCTCACTTAGTGCTTGTGTCCTCCCCATCTTCTCCATTTCCACTATAGGGGTTGATCTCATCCCTCCTGTGGTGACTCTAAGTGCTTGATTTTGCACTTTGTCCAGCTCTTGTAGTGTGGTTTTTGCTGCCGAACACCATGCAGTTGACCCGTATTCCAGGTTTGGTCGTATGCTCTGTTGATAAACTTTGCTAAGTATTTTCCCACTGGCTCCCCATGTGGTTCCACTTAGCTTTCTCAGGATGGCTATTTTCCTTCTGGCTTTTGCTACTGCTTTGTTGATGTGCTTTCTCCATGTCAGCCTGCCATCAAATGTTACTCCAAGGTATGTTGGTTCTTTGTCTTCTCTAAGGGGTAATCCATTTACCTGGCTAATCCCAGCATTTTGTTTTGGAGAGAGTGGTATAGAGTGGTGCTGCACTTGTCAGTGTTTATACTGACACACCATTTGTTTGCCCATGCAACAAATGTATCTACAGAACTTTGTAGTGAGTGATCTGGTGGCCACTGATGCATGTTCATTTGTGCTCCATAGAACCAGGTCATCGGCATACATTGCGGCTTTAATTCCATGCGGTAGATTAGCAACGAGATCATTGATGAAGATTAGAAAGAGTGTGGGGGACAATACTCCGCCCTGGGGAACTCCGTGACGCAGTAGTACTTTCTTGCTCTTTAGTCCATCTATCTGTACTCGGGCTCTTCTGTTGTGCAAGTATGCTTTCACCCATTTGTACATTCTTCCATTGACTTTGCAGTTTCTCAGTTTATTCATCAGACATTCTTTCCAGACTTTGTCAAAGGCTTTCTTCAAATCTATCCATGCCGCAAGCACCAGCTTCTTCTCTTGGAATGCATCCTCAAATTCTTGAGAGAGGTAGGTTGTCTGATCTTCCGTAGAGTAGCACTGCCTAAAGCCAGCCTGCACAAGGATGTTTTTACTTTCAATGTACCATTGCAGTCTGTGATTGATGATGCGCTCCAGTGTTTTGCAGAGACAGCTAGTGAGGCTAACTGGTCTGTAGCTAGAGGCAATGGAACTATCTTTCCCTGATTTTAGGAGGGGTATCATGATTGCTTCTCTCCAGGCTTGTGGAACACTGCCTAAGGTCCAACTGTTATTGAAGATCTGCAACAGCTTTGCTTTGGCCTCTGTTCCTAGGTTAATGATCATTTCATTGGAGATACCATCAGCTCCTGGTGACTTTCTCATTTTCAGTTTTGATATGGCTAGCTCCAGTTCGCTGATTGTGATGGGTGCCTCCAGAACCTCATGTACTATTTCCTTCTGTCCTGTATGTTGCCGTTTCTCTTGAATCTCTTGTTGTTTCTCTGGACTGATTTTGATATTGTTATCTTGTGCGAATGAGTCCGCAAAATGGTCAGCTGCTTGCTTTCTTGTTAAGATGTTTCCATCTTTATGTAGTGCAATTTTTGAGTTTCTCCCTGTGCCCTCATCATTAAGTTGTTTTATTAGCTTCCACAATTTCCTTGTGTCTCTTTCAAAGTTCAGAGACTCTGTTTTCTCCTGCCAGCTTTTCCGTCTAGCCTGCAGCTTGGTCCTTTGAAATTTGGCTTTTGCATGCTGGAATTTATTGTGGTGCTCTTGGCTGGGTGTGGCCTCTGCTTGCTTTCTACATACTTCCACATCATTATGCAACTGTTCCAGTCCACTACTCCAGTAGGGTTTATATTGTTTACGGGCTCCTCTTGGTACTGTTTCTCGCGCTGCCTGTAGTATGCATTACCCAAACTCTTCAACTACTTTATTTATGTCTTTCTCAGTGTTCAGGTTTCTAACCAGTATGCTGGTGCGATGCTTGTACACTGCCCAGTCTGCTTTCTTGTAGTTCCACCTCGAGAGGGTGCTGCTTTCATTTACAAAGACTGGTCGATGGTCACTGCCACCTAGTTGTTTCCCAACAAATCGTGTAATGTTCCACTCCAGGTCTGGTGAATGAAAAGCCAGGTCAGGTGTAGTTGTAGAGTGCCATGATCTCGAGTAGAAAGTATGTGGGTCGGACGGCTTGTTAACCAAGATGAATCTATTCTCATCCTGCCAGTCTTCCAGTCTCTCTCCTCTCTGGTCCATGTGATCATAGCCCCAACTCTGCGAGTGGCTGTTGAAATCGCCGCACACAATCATTTTTTTCTGTTAATGGTAGTGTGTCCAGTGCCTGTGGGCGGTCACTTGAACAGTAGTAATTGATCAGATATAGGTCTGTATAGCCTGTTTTAAGTTTAAGTGTCTGATACTCAGCCCCTTCCATATAGACTTCGATTTGGGAAGCAGTGATGTTATTTTTTACAAGGGTAAGTATCCCACCTTTTCGCCTGTCCTTTCGGTCAGATCGGTAACACTGGTAGCCTCTGATTTTGAAGGCTATATTTTCATTGAGGTGAGTTTCTTGCAAGCAACATATGCTTACTTTTTCTTGGTCCAAGATTTTTTCTAATTCTATTTTTTTTTTGTTGCTGACTCCCTCCGCATTCCAGTGCATTATTTTAAGTCTTAATTTAGTATGGCCAGCTGTTCTATTCTCATGTCCCCTGGCTCCACAGGACATCTGAGAAGGACCTCCAGTAGTTGGGGTTGGACCCTTTCGAGACATAGGGCCCGGCACTGCACCTGCCTGGGGGTCCAAAGCAGGGCGAGCACTATAACGTTTATCAGTAGTCGACATATTCCATTTTGCGTAATTGCGTGGCATCTTGATTTCTGTGGTGCGCCTCCTGGCTGATTGCCTCCGTCTTCAGCACCTTTCCTTTGCTAGAGCAGACTGTGGTCTAACTCGAGTTTAGATGTGTACACACGCACACACGTGTCTGCACATGCATGTATGTGTATACACATCTAGAGCACACTGGTTATTTTCCGGCGCCAGATACTCGCCGTCGCCCCTTCTCCTGTTAATTAAAACAGTTCCGCCACGTGAAGGCCAGGAGTTGGACTTTTGCTGCAGAGGTTATGTATTCACGAGCCATTGGGGTATTTAAGCAATGTTGGGCGCTCACCCCAACACTGCGCCCCGGCTACATACAGCAATTTGGAACCAGTAGATGTAGTGTAGAGTTTGTTTACACGCCAAGAAATCAAGTCAGGCTGAATTTTGTATTCAGTTTGGCTGGGAATTTAATTTGGCCACAGGAAGTCGAGGAGAGCTCTCCTGTAAGGGAAGATAACTCCGGTTAGAACCCTGACTTCTGCCATTTTGATCTCAGTACCCGACGGTGAAGTATGTGGCAAAGTCCCCTGGCTACAATAGAACACATATCTGTGTCTTAGACCTTTTTCTGGCTCTTGTTAAGCCGTACATACTTCAAAACACCATAGGAAACGCCAGGGCCACCTCTCTCACCCGATAGGTCCAGATCAAACCAAGTTGCAGGGTAGGTTAATAATAATTTTGTTAACATTTTTCTGCGTGTGTCGATATGCCGGCGAAATCTAAAGGCCATGCCGATCGATAATAGATACTGTAATTAAAACTAGTGTTAGTTAACTAATACTAGAATTAGTACAATGTTTGTGTCATGTGGCTTGCCGACAAGGGATAACGCAAAGCTAGCCACGTGTGGCATTAAAACATGGATAAATTACATTACTTGATTCTTGAAATTAAAAATATCCACCTGCGGAAACGAAACCCAAATTATTCAGTAGACGATTAGAGTTAAGATATATTAATTATGTGCTTAGCTTCGGAACTAGCGTATTTCTCTAGATAATATACATATTAGTCGAAGGAATTAGTTCAGAGAGTAAATAAGTTACAATTAATTATTATTTATTAATCTTTATCTTGCCCATAGTCAGATTACTACCACGTGGTCCAAGTATGGCCCACTTAACAAAGTTCAAACCCTGGGGGAATTCTCCAACCCTCAATATTCGTTCTTGTGTATAGTGAAAGTAATCTTAAACCTAGCTAAGAAATCTTCTGGATAATTAATTATGTTTTAATAAAATATAAGGAAGACTATTGCTAGTAGTACAACTCATACTCTTAAGTGAACTGGTGGTGTTTCATAGATTTAATGGTTCAATCATGCACATCGTGACGTTATAGTTGTGGTGTGTGATTTCATTTCATTCTATGTAATTCATCAATAATATGTGATGTTAAATCATCGTATGGAGTGTAGTTTGTTTGTTTCCATACTTGGAAAACGACGTGTGTTGTTTCATAGATGTAATGGTTTGTTAATGTATATGGTGACGTCGTAGTTGTGGCGTCTGAGTTTTCCATTCCATTTAAGTCATCCGATAATATGTAATGTTAATTCATTATGTGAATTGTGGTTCATGTATTTCCATGATTAATCATGATTTAGAATATATATATATTTTTGGACTGTAGTCTTTGACGAAGAGCGTCTAAGTGGTTATACATGTTTGATCTAAATATAAGAAGAAAGAATAGAATATCATTTGTGTGCTGTTTTCATTAGATCAGTGTGCTGTTGTAGATTTCAGTATAAGGAATCAAAATATGTAAAATAAGATAGCACATGCTATTTAAAGTTATATGAGACGTGTAGGCCATGTAGGACTAGGACAGGGACAAAGAATTTACAACTCTGTCTTGAAGGATTATTCACCCCTTCTCACTGTCATTCGCAGAGCCTACACCCTGATGAACAGTAGTCGTAGTCACGACCGGTGACTGAGCTACGCACCACTCACATTGATGCAGCAGAGAGTGGAGTCCATACCACTAACCAGTCAGCACCTTTCAGCTTACCATCCAGGAGGCCAAGGATCAACAGATAAGTGGCTAACAACCCGTTTGCCACTTCACAGTAATCACCAATTTATGTCCGCTATCAGCCAATACACATTGTCAGTGATTTTAACATCCACTAGCTGTACACTATTATAATAATTTAGGTTTACCAGAGATCCGCGTATCTCTTATGTGTCCGTGAGTTCCCCGTGGGTCTCACGTAGTGTGCTTAGAACTTAAACATCTATGTTATATTTGTAATTATAACAAACTGCGTCTGTCATTATAGAATTAGATTAATAGCATCACCAGATTGGGTGACGAGTGAAAGGACTATATCTATACTTATAAATCTGTCTTATTTCCTGTTCTGTGAGAATGCATTAGACGGTTGGGGGCTCATTATTCATCCAGACACGATAGCAGGAATCCATTGACATACTGTCTTCTTTTGTTAGTACAGTGGGTCGTCATAACTTTCCGCCTGGCACTGTTTAGAAGTAGTGATCCATTCTGGGACTTTGAAAATCATCCTTCTAGAATTGTGAGCCTTTTGACCGCTTCTTCCGCAGTGGTTAGATTCTCTATTCGTAGAAGTCTATTTTGTATCTACTTTGATCTATTTTCCATCCTAGTAGTATACGCTACGCTACAGCGGCCATGGTTCGCCAATCATGAATCAAGTCTGTGTATTATGCTACGAGGGTAAGTTAATAAGTAAGTCACACATAGCTGTAGAAAAATAACCAAATATGATAACAACTTGAAACCAGTTTATTTGTATACATCACAACAACATAAATGAGGTTCCTGAGAAGAATACTCAACGTATCAAGAAGAGATAAGATCAGAAATGAAGAAATCAGGACTAAAGTGGGGAGGGGGGGGGTTAAAGTAGCACTAGATTTTATTAGAAAGCAGTAAGTCAAATGGTTTGGCCATGCAAGTAGGTTACCAGTCAACAGCATACCACAACAAGCAATGATGTACAGACCAGATGGAAATAGAGGAAGAGGCCGACCACGTAAACGTTGGACGGAGGAAATAGCAGAGTCCATGGGAATATCGATATATGAAGCCCATAATTGTGCACTCTCTATGATGCTTACACTTCACCTCGACACTGCAAGGTACAAGAGGAACATGATGAGATGAGATGAGAAATTTTCCTTTTATTTTTCAACATTATCCCATAGTTTCATCAGTTCTCCCAAAACTTGAATTCTTGAATTTGTCATCAATATGTATCATTCTCTCATCACATAACAACTATATACACCGTAAACACTAAAAATTCAACAACCAAGACGTAATTGTAATATATATACCTGTTTATTTACAGTATTTAAGTACATTTTACAGTGTTTCAGTACATTTTACAAGAATAAAAAATGCATAATGTCATTATGATGTGCTATGAGCTGGTATACAAAGTATCATCACATTTTATTTTCACATACAGAGCTATACACATTGTATGTTGTTTCTGGGTTTCTTCACATCATTGTCTAAGTAGGTTGGATTTTCTGGCTGGTAGCCTGGTTTGTATATGTCACTTGGCATGTAGTCATAAGACTGGTCTCCTGCTTGATGGGCTGGCATCTGAGTATTGTAGACAATCGGGGTATCAATCATCTGGGTGTCGGGCACATCAAACATCTGACTATTAGGTTCATCACACATCTGGTTGCTGGGGTCACCACACATCTGACTGTAGTTGGGTTGAAACTGGCGGAATAGTATGCGTCTACTTGTTGGCTTCGTTTAGTACCCTGTTTGACTTGAGTACTGTCTTGAGTGTGTTGGACTTGATTGCTTCGGTTGGTGTCTTGTTGCACATCAAAACATCTGGTTATTGGGCTCATCACACATCTGGTTGCTGGGGTCATGACATATCAGGTTGTAGTTGGGTTGAAAACTCGTGGTATAGTATACATCTGCTTGGTGGCTCAACTTTTGTGTATCTGAAGGTGTCTTCGTTTTGTATGATGAAGCTGAGGGTGTAGTGCTCATAGGTGTTGAGGTTGCAGTACCCATAGTTGTTGCTGAAGTGGGTGTCTGATGCTTTGTTTTTATGTGTCGTTGTAGGTTGTCTTTTCTGTTGCATAGGTTACCACAGAGGTGGCATGTATGAGTTTCGGTGTTGTGAACTGTGTTAATGTGACGTGTAAGCTTGTGGTTTTCTGTAAAGAATTGACCACATATATGACACAGATATAGATTTTTCTGTTTAGTGGCCATTACGCTGCAAATGGTAAGGGCGTAAAAGCACGTATTCCAATCCGCTTGCAGTTTCAGGCACCAGCTAATGGAGTGTTGATAATTAGCACAGTACTCTATTGTGTAGTTGCACTGGTGAAGTATAGAGTGATCCAACACTATGATTTGTATAGATTTCTGTAGTTCCACGCTTTCACAAGTCGTTCTGGTGTAAGTACTGACCACCGAATGTTATACCGCTGTGAAGAAAATACAATCAATTACAGTCCACCGTCGATATTTTATTTTGTATTTCAAAACATGCGACAACCAATATTATTTTGATGCTAGTGTTTTTAATTCATCTACAGAAAATAATAACCAAATTTTGTTTTCCAAATCAAAAGTACTTACATTTTAATTATGATATATCAATAGAAAATAGTACCCATTTGACATTTGCGAATTATGAGGGTGCACCAAGACGTCATATGTAGTAAAATAATGGTTGTTCTCTGCATTGCTCTCATTTTTGTTCTTCTCATACCGGCTGTCTTACGGAACCTGAGGGTCTTCAGCGTGAGTATACGTTTTCTGATTGGTGATGAAGACTAGCAACGTCCTGTATGTTTCGTAATTCTGTAAAGCTTATTTACTTTCTGTTATTTTATATAGTATGTTACTGACATACAGGTGTTTTATGTACTATATTAGTGAGCAAAGCAGGCGAATACACGCACTGATGGACAGTTACTGAGCATTGGTGAACAATAATTAGTGGTGATATAACATGTGACATCATATGTATATGATAAATTTACACATACTGAATTTTACACAATGTGACACCATCCATATGACCTTTACGCAGACCAGTTTTGACCTAGTGTGCAGGGATATATACATAAGACAGTGTTTGATATCATACGCATCTGATATATCTCGAGGTGTAAACCCGAATATAGTATCATGTACCTTATTTCCTGCTATTGATTGATTGATTGATTGATAGATCTAGGAACCGACGTCACAGCATTCGGGACATTCCCATAAGCGCTCCGTCCCCAACCTCAGCAACCAGCGAAGAGTTCCAACACTAATAGTTCCAGTAGCAATCTGTTTATATGTCCGTCTCGCCTTTCCTCTGAGCGTCGAGCGTCGGCCAGATCCCCTCGTCACTCCTCGCTGCCTCATTCTAACCAGACTATGGTGATCCATTTGCTCCTCCGAGGTGTACACGTGCTCCCACAAGGCCGCAACCACATCTGCCTTGTCATGCATCAATACTCCACCAAGTTCTGCCGAGCCAGCCAATCTGTCCGCCTGTTCATTCCCCAGCACACCGGCATGCCCAGGAGAAAAGATCCAGGTGATGCTTGCTACCCGTGACCTCCGAAGCGAAGCAAGCCACTCTGCACGAAGCTTGCCTGTTCTCACCCTTCTCAGCATGCTTTCTGAGTCAGTTACAATCACAATATGTGTATGTATCGTGTTTTCTATCCAGCGGAAAGCTGCACTGACCGCCTCCACCATCCATTCTTAAGCTAGATGTAGTGTCATCATACGCCAGGCTCTCCTGCACCAAACGCCGACCATTAGTTTTTGCCAAGAACCCCCAAGCAATTCTCCTACCTCTCACCACCGACCCATCCGTGTAGATAATCACATCACCCGGGCGAGAATTTTCCTGAATTAATTGCTGAATTTCCACTTCCGTGGCCCCCGCTGGCCACTCCCTGCACTCCCGGCTCAATGTGATTATAACTCTGCACAAGTCTGACTGCACGGCTGGCACTCTGACCCACTCCTCTCCTCGCCTAATGTTCTCCAAAGGGCACACCTGTCTGATCGTATCCTCCGCCTGAGCCATCCATGATCTCCCTCTTATCAGTCTCTGACCCTTAACTACGTCCAGCGCCTCATGCAACGGGTGATCTGTGTCTGCAGCTACTCTGAGGTATGCCTTCGCTTGCATCACCTTGTGCCTACCTGCAACAGTAGGCAGACATCGGATGTAACGCATACACACTACTGGAGTGTCTCTGGTGCATCCCAGAATGACCCGCATAGCTTCATTCTGTATGCGCTCTAATTTCACCAGCTGACTCTTTGAGACAGTGAGCAGTCCTAGTCCATAATCAATCGCTGAGAGGATCAAGTGCTGGTATAGTGTGAAGAGCATTCTCTGCTCTGTGTCCATTGCAGCCATAATTTTAAGTGCATTGAGTCCCTTTTGAGATCTTGTCACAACCGTCTCCACATGGTCCTTGAAGGACAGACTCCTGTCAAATGTGATTCCCAGATACTTCAGTTTGTTCTCTCTGTTGACGCTTCTACCATCTATCGTAAGGCTTGGGGCATCATCTCTCACAATCCTGTTGTCCAGAGAGCACCACAACACAGCCGCCTTTTCCGGGTTGATGACAGCACTCATTTCAGTGCACCAGTCAATCACTTTGTCTACTGACGCCTGTAGCTCCTGGGCTGTTTGATCCCTATTTCTCCCCTGCCTGTATGCAAGAATATCATCTGCAAATGTTAGAATCCTTCCAACCCCTGGTGCTTCTAGGTATGCAATCTTGCTCGTATACACATTTCCGGCGATATACATCAGTGACAACACTATACCGATTTGACGGCGTGTAACGAGAATGTATACTACACACAGCGTACTTACCAATGTGGTCTCTTCGGTGAGCTGTTTTCGATAGGTCTTGTTGCAAACATAGTGTATTTAACCCACCTTTGCAGTCTTTTTTTTTTATAAAGACTGTGCGGTTGATGCAAATTAGAAAACATGTCTAATTATGTTCAAGTAGGTTTACCGCTGTCCGTCCGCTCTGAATCATCCTCGGGTTTTCCCCAAAGACATGTCTGAACACGTTCACGTACGTTCACTTACGGTGACATAGCCCTGTGATGAGTCAACCGAGAGTTTAGGTCATAGATGTTGTTGCGGTAAATGGTTCTAGAAATAGTGTCGGATTGTGGAATCGCCTAGTTTTATTGTCACAGTTTTGTAATCTAATGTATGAGTGGTATTCTGTAATAGTACCTTATTTTAGAGCTAAAGACATGCCTGGGACTTTAAGCACGTGGTATGGTTTTGTCACAACCATGTATGGTAGGATCATTCAGCCACGGTGACCTCCTTGCTAATCAGTTTTCCACCTCTGTCGCCACCATTCATCCACGTCGCCACATGAATACATGACCGCCTCGCCCACAGAGTTTGTGTACATGTGACCACTGAGTCTTGCAGCTAGAAAGCACAGATACAGAGAAGAAAGAAAGCTGGTTGCTGTTCACTGAGACCGGTACTTCTAGGCGGTGAATGGTGGACGCTATATACACGATATCTGCTGACGTAGAATGACTCAGCAGAATATTATGCACTGCCTGGCCATGTGGCCGGGTGCGACTCCATCTTTGACCGGTTGAGTCATTAGTCCCGTTTTTCGTTTGTATCCCATAAGACATGTGACCGGATACAGCGCCATCTTTGATCGTTTTAGACATGTGGTCTGGTTTCTCCATTACCACGTGTGATCGGATGCGACGCCATCGTTGACCATTTGTAACCAGTGAGCACGTGGTCTGGTTGTAGTCATTACACATGCGACCGAAAGCAGCGCCATATTTCATTGGATGTGACCATTACCCATATGTACCGGATACAGTGCCATCTTTGAGAGGCTTTAGCCACGTGGAAGGTTTTGTCATTACCACTTGTGATCGGATGCGACGCCATCGTTGACCGGCTTTAGCCAGTGAGCACTGGTCTGGTTGTAGTCATTACAATGCAACCGGAAACAGACCCATACTTGCTCCGATGTGACCATTAACCATGTGTATCGTTATGCGGTCAGTACGCTCTGAGTCGTCCTCCGGTTCTCCCTAAAGACATGTCTGAACACGTTCACTATGTTCACCCCCACCGATATAGCCCCGTGATGAGTCACCCAGGCGTCACCCTCAGATCAGCCACCTACGAGTTCAATCTTTAGACTTTAATATGAGTCTTACCCTCTGGTTATTATCAAGGAACTGACGTATTTATCTACCACCGCCCCACTCGACCACCCTTAACAATGATCAGAGGCACCTATCTAACCTTTCCTCCACTCACAAATCCCTTGCCAATGAATTTCACTAAGCCATACTCGCTACATCCGATGAAAATCGACCATCTTTACTTTTTAAGGTTTTCATTTGTAACCCGTATGATAATAGTGTATAGGTCACTACGACCCTCTACAGATCACTAATAACCGCTACCCACCCCTTACCAACGCATTTCACTAAGTTATACCAGCTACAATCAATAATATCGGTCATTTTTACTTTTCACGGTTTTCATTTGTAACCTGTATGATGATAGTGAATAAGCATTGTGACCATCTACAGACCACTAATAGCCGCTACCCACCCCTTACCATCGAATTTCACTAAGATATACCCACTAAAATCAATAATATCGGTCATTTTTACTTTTTAAGATTTTCAATTGTAACCCGTATGATGATAGTGAACAAGCCACTGAGACACGATACAGATCACTAATAACCGCTACCCACCCCTCCCCAACGAATTTCACTAAGATATACCAGCTACAATCAATAATATCGGTCATTTTTACTTTTTAAGATTTTCAATTGTAACCCGTATGATGATAGTGAACAAGCCACTGAGACACGATACAGATCACTAATAACCGCTACCCACCCCTCCCCAACGAATTTCACTAAGATATACCAGCTACAATCAATAATATCGGTCATTTTTACTTTTGAAGGTTTTCATTTGTAACCCGTATGATGATAGTGAACAAGCCACTACGACCTTCTACAGATCATATAACTGCCATATTTACATTCTTACTTATTAAGGTTATCATATGACACCTGTCACGACCCAAGGTTTGAAACCCCTCGCCCCACCCCACACGCCGACACCCGCGCCCCACCCCTGAGCCTCCATCCCCACGCCCGCCCGCCCCTAGACCACCCCGAGGAAATGCACTGTAACCCTAAGCCTTACACAGCACCAATGGTATGATGATAGTTTTTATGCCCGACCCAGTACAGGTAAAGAAAGAAGACGAAAAAAAAAGAAACCGAGGAGGAAGAGCACTGTAACCTTAGCACAGCATCACTAGTATGATGATAGTGTTTAAACATCACCCGCTACAATCAATACTAGCAGTAATTATTACATTTAAAAACAATTATCACAAAAAGGGAAGTAACAGTGCAAAAATACGTTCCATTATTTATTCATGGATTGCATCCCTTGAAACTGAGGTCGTAAAATATGACGTTTCGCTTGAGGTGATAGACTTTTTATATAGTAAAAAATATAGGTGCTGCACCTAATTTAGGGTATGAATACAACGTCCCTTACTACTTATATATATATAAGGGACTGAGTCGCTGCGGAAGTCTGTTGTCCGCAAAGTCACCTTCATCTTCGTCCCGGGACATGCGGGAGTCGAGGGAAATGAACGAGCTGATAAATTGGCTGGCTCTGCACCCCCTGTAGATGGCCAGCCCATGGATCGTGCCGATGTCATTAACGCCCTTAAAGATATGGCGAGAACAGAGGATTTTGACGCCAGTGATTCCACATCGCTTTCCAGGATGAAAGACCTGGGAGTAAGAATCGGCACAGCCAGACGCGAGAAGTACATCGGGAAAACAAAGCGCCTCGTCAACCAACACAGAACTGGCACTATTAGCCACCGGACGCTGATGCTTATGCTGGGGGGAGGATCTGAGCACCTATGGACATGTCCGGAGTGCAACGAAGATACCCCAACTGATAACTGATAACTGATATATATATATATATATATATATATATATATATATATATATATATATATATATATATATATATATATATATATATATATACGCTAGACTAGCCAGGACGCCGAACTGAGGTAAGATATTTTTAAACTTCCAAAGTTAAAATACCTAGACCCTAGACGGACTTAGTGAACTATCGTTCACCTACAATATAAATTAGAGGCCAGGATTTCCCAGTTAGAAAATGTGAACTGCCGTGATGGTATTGTTTCCACTTGTCACTAACAAAAGAGGAATACAGGATATTTCAAGTTTATAGCAGGTATTTCCAATTCCAATTTCAATTTTCCAAAAAATATCCAAAATTCGGTCTCGTCTAACCTGCTTCCTTAGCGGTGGTTATTGTTGAGAGCCGTGGTTGTGTGGATTGTTAGTCCTAATTCCTATTGGTTTTGTTCGTTCCGCTCTGTTCGTCGGATAGATTTGTTTTGTGCTATCTGTTTGTTTTTTTTTTGTTTTTTTTGTTTTTTTTGGGTCATGTGTTGGTCTTCTGGGGCCCGCCTTCTTTCGTTTGTTGGCTTCTTTTCTCTATTAGCACTGTTATGTGCTTGTCGCTTCTTGTGTTATACTCATCGGGGATGGTCCCGGACATGTCCAGTCTGCATAAAGACTCGTTGTAGGCAGAGGCAGGGAATTCAAATGCAAGCCTCAAGCCGCCCCCCCCCCCCGGTCAGCGAACCGAACTTCTTTTCGTTGTTGTTTGGCGTTTTTCATCATCACGTGTGGGTTTGGTGTAGCAACAAGATGACCCGGTCTCATCCTAGTTCAGGTGCTCTGCCGGAAGAGCTAACCCACCTTCTGCCAGTCACCCCTCTTTTTTTAAATAAACCATGAAAACATCCACACATACATACAAAATAACTATATATATATATATATATATCGTGTGCCATGCCGGAAAGCGTGAGCGGTCATGACTCGCCATTTCACTCGATCACCAGTGTCGTGGATCAGCTCAGTGTTCCTGTCTCGTCCATGCCATGTGGCCAAGCCATCCAGGTATTTTCCTCTCGGTCTTCCCCTTGGTCTGTTCCCTTCGATCTTGCCAGTTGTCACTAAGTTCTCCAATCCATACGACCCTCTACATATCACTAATAACCGCTATCCACCCCTTATCAACTAATTTCACTATGCCACACTCACTACAACCAGTAATACCGGCCATCTTTACTATTTTAGTGTTTTCATTTGAAGCCCGTATAAAGATAGTGTATAGGCGATTACATCCCCATATAGATCACTAATAACCGCTACCCACCATTAACACCGAATTTCACAAGGCCATACCCACTACACCCAATAAGTACCGACCATCTTTACTTTTAAGTCTTTCATTTGTAACCCGTATGAAGATAGTGCTTAAACCCCGTCCACTAAAGATCACTAATAGCCACTACCGACCCCTTTAACAAGGAATGACACGAGGCCATACCAACTACGACCAATAATCATAATAAATTATTGCTCACTGGATTTTAGGAAGCCTGGTGTTCCTTGCCAGTGAGAAATCCTGATCGTTCGGGTCCCATCGATTGACGGACGTCAGTCGCGGTGATTGGGCAATCTTGAGTATAGCCTACGATGGGCAGCGTTGAGGTGTTCTGTTGTGATAATTTGGCGTGTCCAGTGTGTGCCGCGTGGTTACACACCCGCTTCACACGCATGATCCGGGGCTTGTTTCCGGATCCGGTCAGGGATATGCACTACTGACGAGCTCAAACGAGAGCGAAACTCTAGTATAGTGCTTCCATATTGACTGGATGGGCCTTAGGTTCGCACCGGAATACGGTCAGCGTTGCCAGTAGTGGGTTGTGCTCATTATTTAAATCTTTACATTGTTAATGTTTTCATTTGTAACCCGTATGATGATAGTGTTTAAGCCACTAGTACCACCACGCGGTGCCAAACCCCGCTCCCGGTCGTTATTTATTTATTGTTTTAATTTCTATTTATTTTATTTTTATAATTATTTAAACTATTATACACCACTCAATAGTTATCTGCCCTTAGAAACATAATACTTAGAATTATCTCCCTTAGATATCACCCAATACCTACTAAACTGCCAGACCGAGGACGAGTAACCTCAATCAGTCGAGGTCAAGGTCAATCGGAGGAGGCTGCTCCAAATTCTAACTTTTATGCTGACTGCTAAGTTCAGAAAGTAGTGTCATTAGTACTGGCAAATTTCCCAGACAGGAGCGGCCCGAGTACTGATTTTGCATCTGTCAATAGCACCACAGATTGTGTACCATTGCTGGTATTTAGTAATTTCTCTGTTGCTATCTTGATTGCCTCAATTTCAGCATCGTAGTTATGGCAGTACTTTCCTGTCGGTACTCTAGCTGTGTCCCTGGTAATATTTGGGTATTCTATGTACACTCCCGCTCCTCCATTTCGAACAGCATTTTGTGCTGACCCATCTGTGTTGACACGGATCCAGAGGTCCTTCGGGTATTCTTCATCAAGAAAACTGAGAGTGGCTGTTCTGCGCCGCACACTGTTCTTTTCTTCCTTATCAACTACTCCTCTCACTGTTGTCTGGATTTGTAATAATAGACTACGTTCATCTTTCCATGGGGTTCGCTCTGGTATAGTTTTCAGGGGGATACCAACTGTGGGCAGATCGGTGGTTTCTCTGCAGAATCGTTTTTCCTGGTGGACAAAACTGCTTCCTTTCAACCGCCCCATAGTTAAGTTTTCAAATCTGTTCTTCATAGGGTGACCTGGCAAGCTGAGGAACTTTTCTGCTTGGATTAGCGTTTTCGTATCTCTGCGCTCCTCAGTGCTTGTGTCCTCCCCATCTTCTCCATCTCCAATATAGGGTTTGATCTCATCCCTCCTGTGGTGACTCTAAGTGCTTGATTTTGCATCTTGTCTATCTCTTGTAGTGTGGTTTTTTTATGCTGAACACCACGCATTTGACCCGCATTTAAGGTGTGGTCGTATGCTTTGTAGATAAACTTTGCTAAGTATTTTCCCACTGGCTCCACATGTGGTTTCACTTAGTTTTCTCAGGATGGCTATTTTCATACTGGCTTTTGCTACTGCTTTGTTGATGTGCTTTCTCCATGTCAGCCTGCCATCAAATGTTACTCCAAGGTATGTTGGTTCTTTGTCTTCTCTAAGGGGTAATACATTTACCTGGCTAATCCCAGCATTTTGTTTTGGAGAGAGTGGTATAGAGTGGTGCTGCACTTGTCAGTGTTTATACTGACACACCATTTGTTTGCCCATGCAACAAATGTATCTACAGAACTTTGTAGTGAGTGATCTGGTGGCCACTGATGCATGTTCATTTGTGCTCCATAGAACCAGGTCATCAGCGCACATTGCTGCTTTAATTCCATGCGGTACATTAGCTACAAGGTCATTGATGAAGATTAGGAAAAGTGTGGAGGACAAGACTCCGCCCTGGGGAACACCGTTGCGCAGTAGTACATTCTTGCTCTTGAGTCCGTCTATCTGTACTCGGACTCTTCTGTTGCGCAACCATGCTTTCACCCAATTGTACATTCTTCCATTGACTTTACAGTTTCTCAGTTTCTTCATCAGACCTTCTTTCCAGACTATGTCAAAGGCTATCTTCAGATCTATCCATGCAGCAAGCACCAGCTTCTTCTCTTGGAATGCATCCTCAATTTCTTGAGAGAGATAGGTTGTCTGATCTTCCGTACAGTAGCACTGCCAAAAGCCAACTTGCTGTGGCACAAGGATGTTTTCATTTTCAATGTACCACTGCAGTCTGTGATTGATGATGTGCTCCATTGTTTTGCAGAGACAGCTGGTGAGGCTAATTGGTATGTAGCTGCAGGAAATGGAACTATCTTTCCCTGATTTTAGGAGGGGTATCATGATTGCTTCTCTCCAGGCTTGTGGAACACTGCCAAGGGTCCAGCTTTTATTGAAGATCTGCAACAGCTTTGCTTTGGCCTCTGTCCCTAGGTTCCTGATCATTTCATTGGAGATACCATCAGCCCCTGGTGACTTTCTCATTTTCAGGTTTGATATGGCTAGCTCCAGTTCGCTGATTGTGATAGGTGCCTCATGTACTGTTTAATTTCGTTCTGTATGTTGCCATTTCTCTCGAATCTCTTGTTGTTTCTCTGGACTAATTTCGATATTGTTAATTTGTGCGAATGAGTCCGCAAAATGGTCAACTGCTTGCTTTCGTGTTAAGATGTTTCCGTTTTTATGTAGTGCAATTTTTGAGTTTCTCCCCGTGCCCTCATCGTTAAGCTGTTTTATTAGCTTCCACAATTTCCTTGTGTTTCTTTCAAAGTTCAGAGATCATGTTTTCTCCTGCCAGCTTTCCCGTCTAGCCTGCAGTTTGGCTCTTTGAAATTTGGCTTTTGCGTGCTGGTATTTATTGTGTTGCTCTTGGCTGGATTTAGCCTCTGATTGCTTTCTACACACTTCAACATCATTATGCAACTGTTCCAGTTCACTACTCCGGTAGGGTTTATAATGTTTACGGGTTCCTCTTGGTACAGTTTCTCGTGCTGCCTGTAGTATGCATTTCCCAAACTCTTCAACTACTTTATTTATGTCTTTCTCAGTGTTCAGGTTTCTAACCAGTATACTGGTGCGATACTTTTACATTGCCCAGTCTGCTTTCTTGTAGTTCCACCTCGAGAGGGTGCTGCTATCACTTAAAAACTTATTTTCTACAGTTAGAAAGACTGGCCGATGGTCAATGCCACCAAGCTATTTCCCAATAATTCTTGTAATGTTCCACTCCAGGTCTAGTGAATGAAAAGCCAGGTCAGGTGTAGTTGTAGTGTGCCATGATCTCGAATAGAAAGTATGTGGGTCGGACGGCTTGTTAATCAAGATGAATCTATTCTCATCCTGTCAGTCTTCCAGTCTCTCTCCTCTCTGGTCCATGAGATCATAGCCCCAGCTCTGCGAGTGGCTGTTGAAATCGCCACACTCAATTATTTTTTTTTTTATTTTAATGGTAGTGTGTCCAATTCCTGTGGTCGGTCACTTGGACAGTATTAATTGATCAGATGTAGGTCTGTATTGCCTGTCTTAAGTTTAAGAGTCTGATACTCAGCCCCTTCCATGTAAACTTCAATTTGGGAAGCAGTGATGTTATGTTTTACAAGGGTCGGTATCCCACCCTTTCGCCTGTCTTTTCGGTCAGATCGGTAACACTGGTAGCCTCTGATTTTGAAGGCTATATTTTCGTTGAGGTGAGTTTCTTGCAAGCAACATACGCTTACTTTTTCTTGGTCCAAGATGTTTTCTAGTTCTATTTTTGTTTTGTTGCTGACCCCCTCCGCATTCCACTGCATTGTTTTAAATCTTTGTTTGATATGGCCAGACGTTCTATTCTGAGGTCCCCTGGCTCCACAGGACATCTGGGAAGGACCTCCAGTAGTTGTGGTTGGACCCTTTCGAGACATAGGGCCCGGCACTGAAACTGCCAGGGGGTCCAAAGCAGGGCGAGCACAATAATATTTAGCAGTAGTCGACATATTTCATTACGCGTAACTGCGTAGCATCCTGATTTCTGTGGTGCGCCTCCTGGCTGGTTGCCTCTGTCTTCAGCACCTCTCCTTTGCTAGAGTAGATTGTTGTCTTACTCGAATTTAGGTGTGTAAGCACGCACACACGTGTCTGCGCATGCATACACATCTAGAGCTTTCTGGTTATTTCTCAGCGCCAGTGACTCGCCGCCGCCCTTTCTCCTGTTAGTTAAAACAGTTCCGCCGCGTGATGGCCAGGAGTTGGACTTTTGCTGCATAGGTGATGAATGCATCGAGCCATTGGGGTATTTATGCAAGGTTGGGCGCTCACCCCAACCCTGGCCCCCTGCTACATAACAGCAACATTTGGAACCCACTAGAAGTGTTTGAGCGCTCGCGCTCGCGTGTGTGTGTATGTGTGGTATAATCGGTTTGCACTATAAATAGAGGCAACCCTCTGCTATATGACGATGTTTGTTAATCCTAATTGTTCTGTTGTCCTAAGACATAGGAGCCTGGAAATCCAGGAGATTTCAAGTGTAGATAAAAGTAGATACTGCATTTTATGTGTAGATAAAGTTAAAGATTGTGTTTGTTAGGTAAAGTCAAAGACTGCATGTGTAGATAAAGCTAAATATTTCATGTGTAGATAAAGTAAAGATTTCATTGGTAGAAAAAGTTAAAGCTTTTATGTGTCGGTAAAGTTTACAGATTTCATATGTAGATAAAATACAATTTGTCAATAGAAGATAAAGGTTATGATTTAATGTGCAGATAAAGTTACAGATTTTATGTGTAGATAAATTTAACGATTTAATGTGTAGATAAAGTTATATATTTTACGTGTTGATAAAGTTAAAGATTTCACGTGTAGATAAAGTTAACAATGTAATTGGAAACGTCTTAATAAAGGTGTCATTATCAGATGTGTGTAAAGGTATCCGATCCGATGTGAAAAACAAAAATGGCAAACTCGGTCTCCCTCAACCTGCTTCTTTCAGCGTTGGTTAGATAGTCGATCCGTAGGGTTTGTGTGGGTCTTTTCACCCTGGTTTTTACTTTTGCTCTCTTACGAGTGATGTCTGGTTCTGGTGAATTAGTTTTCATTCCATTTGTATTGCATCTTTGTGGCATTGGCTTCTGGCTCTGATGGTGCTTTCTTGTAGTAGCCCCCCCCCCCCCCCCCCCCCCCTGGTTGATTTGGCAGCATGTTGTGTATCTTCTTCAGTCTAGTCAGGTAATCTGCAAACTTCGACAGGAGTGATCGTGGCATCTAGGCTGACTAGGCTTGTGTCACGTTTCCGATTGAAGACTGGCTTTCCCTTGAATTTGTTCGTAAATGTGAATGGGTTGCTGGCGTCTTCTTGAGGTTGTACGTATGACTGAGACTTGGCTTCCTCGTGCGTCTGTTTGCTTTCTTTTCTATGTAGTGACTTTAGCAGCTTTTCTATGTTTTCTTGTTCTTCTTCGTATGGTTCTTCTGTGTTCATTTCTGCATCTTCTGTTGTTTTGGTTTGGGTTGACTCTCTCTCTCTGAGACTTGGCTTCCTCGTGCGTCTGTTTGCTTTCTTTTCTATGTAGTGACTTTAGCAGCTTTTCTATGTTTTCTTGTTCTTCTTCGTATGGTTCTTCTGTGTTCATTTCTGCATCTTCTGTTGTTTTGGTTTGGGTTGACTCTCTCTCTGATTTTAGAAGTTTTCTCTCGTCTTGGATTGCTTGAAGTAACTCCTCGTTCTTCTTGATTGTCAACGCCATGTACTCCGCCTCTTGTTTTATGCTTTTATGAGTCTCTTTTATTTCGATCAGAATCTTTTGAATGTCGCTGGTCGGTGCCGGTCTTTGCAGAAGCTTGACTTGTTTTTTCAGCTCGTCGATCTCCCTCTGCAGCTGTGCTCTTTCAGTTTGCGAGATGCCCGTGGCTGTCTCGCACCTCCGCATTGCGTCTTTAAATGGTGTCTTGGTGACAGCGGCGATTTGTAACACGTCCCTGTGTCTTTGGAGGTACGGACATCCCAGGTATCGTGCTCCATGATGTCCCATGCAGTTGGCGCACTTACGTTTCCTGTTAGGCGCCCTGAAGTCCACGTCCAGCTTGGCTAACGGACACTCACTAAAAGTGTGATGCTCGTCGCAGTAGCGGCAGATGTCAGTTTTGCTGCGGCATAGTGCTCTGCTGTGTCCGGCCCTCTGGCATCTGGAGCATTGGGTGATCTTGGGTATAAATCCCTCGGGCTGTTGTAGTCTTTGTTGTATCGACACCTGTTGTGGGATCTCACAACCCTCAGACGTCACCACCGCCAGCGTTGTAGGGATCCCTGAGTAGGTCATGATCCTCTGTGCCTTCAGGATTCTGATGTGAAGGTTCTCTTTCTGCAGCTGATTCAATGATTTCGTCGTCTGACAGCTCCACTTGGACACGTTATACCACCCATTTGGCTGTCTTGGAGTCGGTGTTGCCGGCTCTGGTGTCTTTCTCCTCCTTCTTCTCGGCTGACTTGGCTCTTGTCTGTGGTGGGCTGATCTCGGTCTTTCTCGTGGTAGCTTCAGTTGAGTTGACTGTAGTTACGTGGTCTTTGCTGCAGCTTACAGGAAGTTTCACATTCGTCTTCTGTCCGGCCTTGGCGGCTCCCACGCTGCACATCTTGCTTGGCTGTGGTTTTTTATTGCTGTTTTTGCGTGCCATTCTCCCCCGTATCAGGTAGCTTGAAATTATAAGGCGACTTGGCTTGATAGCGCTGAGAAGTGCTGTCAAGCGAATCGGGCTGGTGTAAAGGTAAAGATTTCATGTGTAGATAAACTTCGAGATATCACGTTTAGATAAAGGCGAATATTTCACTGTAGATAAATCTAAATATTTTACTTATAGATAAACATATAGATTTCATGTGTAGATAAAGGTGCAATTGCATGTGTATAGACCGAGAACTTTTGACACTCTTGAAGGATCCAACACTGCCCCAATCATTTTTTAGAGCAGCTACAAGAAACTCAGCTCTGTGCACGAATTCCACAGCATTGGCTGATGTGGCAGCGTATGCCAGAATCACACCTTCTACACATATCCTGGTTTGAGTTAGTTGACTAATTTTGGAATGTTACTAGCTCAACGGTTTATTACACATACTTTACGATTTCCATCTGCAGCGGGATTCTTTTACGTGCGCAATGAGCACCCGGGACTACCCGATGAGAAGGCAGGCGCCACACAGAGACTTCTTTTATGTTACACAGCATCCTGACGGACAGCGAACGCCCAAGTCACTCTCCCTACAACGTGGCATGGTACCGTAGAATAGAGTGACAAACTGCTTTTCCTCTCTGTCTTTTGTTCCGATAGAAAGGTGAAGGGACAGTTTTACAACTTAAGAGTTGTCTGCCGTCTGGTAAAATACAACTTTCTAGACCAGTAGTGCACGATCCACAGTCTAGAGCAGGGGTGGGCAAACTACGGCCCGCGGGCCGCATGCGGCCCGCCAAGTGATTTTATGCGGCCCGCCAGGGCATTTAGAAATAAAAAAATTTAATTCGCTTTTAAGTTATTTTGTTGAATTTTACAGAATTTCATGTACCGTTATGATGAGTGTCAATAACACACGTAAGATTGAAGATGAATGCCGCGTTTTTAATGATGAATGGACAACTAAGTACTGTTTTATAAAAGTTTGTAGCAAATCAGTTTGCTTGTTGTGTCGTAAGTCAGTGGCTCTCTTCAAGGAGTACAATTTAAAAAGAGGTTATCAAACAAAACATTCCGATTTCGGATATAATTTAACGACAGAAGAGAAGGAAAGGAAATGCCTTGAGTTGGTGAAAAATTTGGAGAAATAGCAAACTGTTTTCACTAAAAAGTCTTCAGTTCAAGATGCTGCAACTGAAGCTAGTCTTGTGCTGTCACACAGAATTGTAAAATAGAACAGGCCATTTTCTGATGGCGAGTTCATCAAGGAATGTTTGCTAGATGCAGAAAACACTATGTGTCCAGAACAAAAAACAAAACCAAAAAAAAAAAAAAAAAGATTTGACAACATTACTTTATCAAGGAGACCTGTGGTGAGACGTGTTGACAAGATCAGTGACAATTTAATGCATAAACTTCAAGATGCAAGTAAAAAATGTTTGTGGTACTCTCTTGCATTGGATGAGAGTACCGATGTACATGATACTGCCTAATTATTGATATTTATACGTGGAATAAACACTTCTTTCAAACTCACTGAAGAGTTACTGAGTGTTGAGTCACTCAAAGACACAACCACAGGCCATGATATATTCAATGCTGTTACTAACTGTATTGAAAAAACTGGGTTGGTTTGGAACAAGATGGCAAGTGTTACAAGTGACGGAGCTCGTGATTTGACTGGAAAAAAATGTAGGTCTGGTAAAGTTGATAAGTGATAAGATTAAAGCAGAATATCCAGACCACACATTATTACCACTTCACTGTGTGATTCATCAAGAAAGTCTGTGTAAAACTGTTTTGAATATCAAGCATGTTATTGACCCAGTTGTCAGTGTCATCAACCTCATCAGATCAAGAGGACTTAATCACAGACAGTTCAAGTCATTACTTGACGATTTGGAAATTGAACATTCCGATGCCCTTAACCACACCAATGTTCGATGGCTGAGTCTCGGCAAGGCGTTGAGACGAGTGTGGGAACTCAGAGAAAAAAATAGTGATGTTCCTAGAGATGAAGGGCATTGCATGTGACTTTAATACTAACATTGTCAATAAAGAGTGGCAGTTAGACTTTATGTTTGCCATTGAAATTATGGAAAAGTTAAATGAACTGAATGTCAAACTTCAGGGCAATGGTGTGTTTGCACATGAATTGTATGTATATGTAAAATCATTTCAGGCAAAACTCTCACTGTTCTCCAGACAAGCAAGTGAAAAAAGATTTTGTCACTTCCCTTTGCTGAAACAAGAAACCATTTCTGGTGAAATGACTGAAAAATACAAAGCCCAATTAGATGCATTGATTGAAGAATTTGGATGGAGATTCCAAGATTTCAAGAAATTAGAGCCATAGTTCAATATTCTCAGTTCATCTTTTAGTGCAGAAGCTGATACAGCCACAGAGGACATACAGTTGGAGCTGCTTGACTTACAAGCAGATCATGACCTGAAAGAGAAATTCAAGACAGATGGTTTGCTGGATTTCTATGGATCTTTATCACAAGAATCATTTCCGAACTTAAAAAACTTTGCAGCTAAACTTTTATCATTATTTGGATCAACATACATTTGCCAACAAGCATTCTCTTGCTTGAAGATCAACAAATCTAAGAATAGGTATTTATTGTCGGACTGCAACTTGCATGCTGTCATGCGAATTTCAACAAGTAAACTTGCTCCAGATTTCAAGAATATTGTCAAAAATTGCAAGCAGTTAAATACATCACATTAGAAATCAACAATTATTGTGACAATGTTGTCGGTTTGTATCTAAATTAAAGCCATTGATAGATAATAAAGAATATTTGTTATAATAACAAGTTGTAAAATCGTGTTAACAAATTAGTAAAAGTTTTTGTCCATATTGTCAAATATAATGTATAAGTGTATAAGTAAAATAAAATTGTAATAATTAGTTATTTATACTGCTTAATATCCTATAAATAATTAATAATTACATATTGTGATAGGTTGCTGTAAACAAAATGGATATATATATATATATATATATATATATATATATATATATATATATATATATATATATATATATATATATATATATATATATATATATATATATGTGCGGCCCGCCAATAGCTTTACATTTTCCAATGCGGCCCTCGGCACGATAAGTTTGCCCACCCCTGGTCTAGAGAATATAGTAGATCTCTGTTAACAGAAATTGTCATATATTCCTACGAAAACATTGCGTGGCTACCATCTTTGCCTTCTGATCGGTCGGTTGGTCGAACTGATTGCAAATTTATTTCAGACATGACCAGGAACTTGTGGAAATCACCAGTCAGGCCTAAAATGGCGGAACTGATTTGACTTAACTAGTGCGACCAGGCTGCTGTTCCCTGACTAAATTATGGGGTGCCCACTCACAGTCGCGTGGTATGTGCTGGGACTAGGCAGACATAATTATGAATTATCGGCCTCAGTGGTTTCGAGGCTATCTACATCTCTAGAGGTGACAAATATCACTCTTGTAATGAGAAAGGTTGTCGGCTTTAGAGCACAGAATGAGATATTATGAAATTAGAGATACCGTAGGTAACACCGCCTGCACTGAATTTATAAGAAGACAACAAATACATTGGTTCTGACAACTTGTGAGACTGAAGCCCAGGCAGCGACCTCTGTGTGTCCACAGTCAAACACACTCTGGCTATAGACCTACAGGAAGGCACATCATCAGATGTATATATTCTACCAAGAGTCTACGTCACAGCAGAATCAACGCAGTCCAGGCCATACATTTCGCTCAAGGCAAAACATTGCATCCCTCCTCCTTTCCCCTATGCTCCAGTTGCCTTACGCCTGACGGCAAATGTGAACGACTGACCGTCGTCTATGCTGAGATAGAGAATATCTCACAATTTTACTGGGTTTCTGGTATGAAATGACATAGCAATATAAATTAAAGGGGAAACACGGAGGCCATTAAATTAATGGGCTATACAATCAAGCACCTGTATGTGTGCCAGGAAAATCAGATGTTTAACCAACTGTTTGACATTCTACAGCAGATTAATATGTGGACACAAGAAACTTAGGGTAAAGGAAACCCCATTGTAGATACCGCTTTAATGGTAGCAGAATTGTTGGTCATCACATACACTTTTTTCTATCTTCTTGTTCGTATAGTCCATGCCATGTGGCATTACGCATTTACCCGCTGCTGTAAAACTAGGGCAAATCTGCTTAGAGTGAACAAGACTGGCCAGGTTTTGGCTTTCTCAAACAGTCTGGCCGAGAGATGCGTAAATGTATGTATGTATCCAAAACCAGCTTATCAGTTGGACATTTGGTCCAAAATTTAATTTTTTTTAAGTGTTCTTGCCGTGACAATGTCTATGTGCTCCAGACCATGCACTTGAATAAGATACATACATTACATTGGCATCCTGCCGTCTTGACAGACCATAGTTTCTGCTTTAAAAAGGCGTAATAATTTTTACCTATGGCGGTAGCGAATGTGACTGATAAGGCCAATTCGCGCTGTAAATGTCCGTTCACAGTGGGTGCATGTGAACACGTGGTCATTTCCACCATCATGCACAGTCTTACGTCTCACACGCTCGGTGTGTGACTTATCTGCAATAATTTTCTCCTTTCAAAGGAGAACATTATTGAATAAGTTGCACAGAACAAATAAAGTTGCTGCTGTTGTTGACTTCATGCTGCGTCACTGTCTGTGTGCTCCAGACCAGGTTCTTCAAGAAGTTGCACAGACAAATACAGTTGCAGCTGTGTTGACTTCTTGCTGCGTCACTGTCTATGTGCTGCAGACCAGGCTCTTCAAGAAGTTGCACAGACAAATAAAGTTGCTGCTGTTGTTGACATCTTGCTGCATCACTGTCTATGTGCCATTGCTGGGACATATGCTGACTAGACGACTAGCACCCATCTTTCACTTCAGTATTGTGACGACTATACCATGCCGGCTTCGTGGCTTAGAGGTTATGACTTTTCTCCGTAATCTTGTATACTCTCGTCGGTAACGTGATGACGGTGAGAATCAGCAGTGGTTCGAATCGCATCGGTAACTTACGGGGTATGTGAGCCGGCCGCTCAGAAAGCAATGGCAAACTACTGAGCGTAATCTTGCCAAGAAATCAACAATCAGCTGAAAGATGCTGATGTTGACAGCGATGTCCTGTGAACAGAAAAAAAAATAATACCCATGTTTTATAGACTAATGGGGTATGTGGTGAATATTAGGCTTGCCATTGTTGACTGCCCTAGTCATTTTCTGGTATCCATCTTAGGATCGGTTGACTAGTAGTCGAAGTAACTTTTTTAAAACTCACCTGAACGTGAATTCGAATTCATGACCACAATGACCCCAATGTCTGTATCACGTGCGTGTATACGGGGGTCTGATTACTGGTTCCACGTCTTTATATCTTTTGCAGTTATCTCCTTTTAAATGAAGCGCGGCGCCTTGGGTTTCTCCAAAAGAACAAAGGAAGGATCACGTGCACGGCTTGCATGTGCTCGACACATGGAGGATGCCAACTCTGTGCATACACGGTATTTCTCAACATGAAATACACTTCATATGGGGGAAGGATTGAGGAATTGTGTATTGCGACATAATTAGCTGTTATTCTGATCTAGAAGAGCACATTAATCAGGTTACATATCATAATGTAGACGACTGAAGGTGAAACATATGTCCGTATGGATGGTATTTTTTTTTTTTTTTGCATATTACGCTCAGTAGTTTGCCATTGCTTTCTGAGCGACCGGCACACATACTCCGTTAGGCACCGACGCGGAGAGAACCGCTACTGATTCTCGCGTAACATCACCTTACTCACGAGAGTATACGGGATTACGGAAAAGTCGTGTAAGGTCTGATTCTAAGTGCAACGTTCCAAGGTCGATGTCCAAATAAGTCAGTCCGAATTCGAGGCTCATGTATCTGTTTCGTAACAAAATGGTTTTTACAAAGGTGGGGATGTTAACCCCACGCTTCAACCCCCAACCTGGAGGACCAGGGTGTTTCTCTTTGTCTGTTCTCTACCCTTTGACCTGTCCGGCTTGGGAGGCCCTGCTGGTAGCTACGCTACCGCCGGCATAGCTCTCAGGGTCATTGAGAAACTCAAGCTCCCCCACCACGACAAGGTGGAAACACCATCGGTATATATATATATATATATATATATATATATATATATATATATATATATATATATATATATATATATATATATATATATATATATATATATATATAATTGAAACATTTCGGTAGCTTGAAACGTCACGAAAGTTTGGAGAGAACAGTAATGGAGCGGTATATGCCTGGGAAGAGAGGAAGAGGAAGGACAAAGTGAAGATGGGTGCAGGATGTGGCGGATGATTTATAGATGGGTGTATGTATCGGACGCGGGACATCTTGCTTATGATCGAGAGGTTTTCCGGAAGGTTGTTATGGGAGCGAGGTTCTGCAAAGGGCATGCTACTGAATGAATGAATGAATGAATAATATATATATATAACAGGAAAAGGAATATAAAGGATAGGAGGACATAGTTTCCTATTCTTAGGTGCTCAAAGACAAACATCCTGTAGAGCCGTGTCGTGTCACGCGGCTTCATGTCCCCCATCCAACAAATGGCTGGTCCCACATATATATATATATATATATATTGATTATGTGGTTGTTTCGGGATTTGAAATTAAATATTGAGCACAACCCACTACTGGCAATATATATATATATACCTCACATCGCGTAGAGGGGTCCATTTACTTTTACTTTACTGAGGTCATGGAAACCAAAATGAGGCAATACACGTTAAAGATATTGACAGGGACTAATCGAAGAGAACATAACAACTGTAGGTATCAGAGAACATCAGGAAAATTAACGTTAAGACACACGGATATCATATTGTTGAAGGGACAGATGTGCAGGTACACTTGAGCTATAAGAATGTTTAGTGTACTCGGAGGCTGGACCTCACAGACACCCCCGTGTGCTCGGACACTCTGCCTTCTAGACACTCTAATGCACTTCGACGCTTGATCATACAGACATATAGTTATATGGACATAGTGTGTCATATGGTCGACTCGGGGTACATCTCTAGATTTGACACACACTGATAAGGAGGATCACGAATACCCCTTACCGAACAAATCATGGACATCCGTTATTTTAACTTACGTCAATACAAACACAATCTCAACATAATCCTTAGTGATGATGGCGCTTGAATGCCAAGACAGTGGTCCACGTTCAATTCCCAGCAGTGACAGTATTCTGTGTTTTCTACCAGTATGGCTCTGGGATCAACCCAGTAGACCCAGCGTAACAAAACTGAAACCAGACAATTTTCAAAATATTTTCTGGGAAGCAACGACGACAAGGCCCAGAATCTAAACGTGATCAAAGCAAGGGTAGAGGTGATATGGAAACACGTAGAGCCTGGTGTTCAGTGCTACCAGCACAAGGCTTCAAGACCTGGTGTTCAGTGCTACCAAAGCTTCACGACCAGGAAATCAGACAATCGCTAGCAGAGAAGATTCTAGACGTATAATTCTAGGCACTCATGTGTAATATCGTAACAAATAGCATCTGCACAATGTGTCAGTTATCAGTTGGGGTATCTTCATTGCACTCCGGACATGTCCATAGGTGCTCAGATCCTCCCCCCAGCATATGCATCAGCGTCCGGTGGCTAATAGTGCCAGTTCTGTGTTGGTTGACGAGGCACCTCGTTTTCCCGATGTACCTCTCGCGTCTGGCTGTGCCGATTCTTACTCCCAAGTCTTTCATCCTGGACAGCGATGTGGAATCACTGACGTCAAAGTCCTCTGTTCTTGCCATATCTTTGAGGACGTTAATAACATCGGCGCGATCCATGGGCTGGCCATCTACAGGGGGTGCAGAACCAGCCAGTTTATCAGCTCGTTCATTTCCCTCGACTCCCGCATGTCCCTGGACGAAGATGAAGGTGACTTTACGGACAACAGACTTCCGCAGCGATTCAGTCCACTGTCTACGTACAGATCCAGCTTCGACCTTCTGAATCATGCTCATTGAATCACTTAGTACACACACGTTGGTATAATGCTGTGATTCCAGCCATATGAAAGCCTGTGTAACTGCCATAACCTCCATCGTCATGCTGCTCGTGGTCATAGAGTGGGCACCACTAGATTCTTGAACGGTTCGGTCCGCTGAACGGGCTGTAAATGCCCACGCACTTCTCTGCTGCTTTACAACAGATCCATCTGTATAGATGAGCACTTCGGGGCTATCTGAGTGATCATAGATGAGCGCGTTAACCTCTGCATTGACAGCGGCAGGGTTCTGCTCTCTGCACCGTCTGTCGAGTGTGATAATGCAGGAGAAATTGCACTTAAAAGCTGGAGGCACCGGCATCTATTCCTTGCCGGGGTTGATACTGGTAAGACTGCAGACCTGTCTGGCGACATCTTCCGCCCGACCCATCCATGACTTGCCCCTCTTTAGCCTGTCACCCTTTTCTCTGAATATAGCGTCATGCAGAGGGTGCTGCTCATCTGCACTTATTTTTAAGTATGCACGAGCTCTCCAGACCTTGATCCTGTGTTCCATTGTCGCGAAGTCAAGGAGGTATCTCATTGCTACACAGCTGGTGTCTCTCGTGCAGCCCAAAATGATGTTTGTACGCGAAAGAGGGGCCGGACCAAGATAATATGGAAGGGTGGACGAGTAGCAACAGAGAAGTACACATTCTTCTTAATTGCCCCGGGCAGTTTCCTGCTACGGGTCTGTGATGTGATAGCGCCATGAGCAAGGAGAAAGAGGTGGCCAACCTTTCTCTCATGTTGGCAAGCGATCAGCCCAGGCGTTGTGAACAAGCTGCACGTGACCTTGTTCGTGACATTACCGGCACAGCTCGCTATCCACTTCGCCAGTGCGACCGTGTTCGTGACAATATCGGCACAGCTCGCTATCCACTTCGCCAGTGCGACCGTGTTCGTGACATTACTGGCACAGCTCGCTATCCACTTCGCCAGTACGACAGGACAGAGTTAATGTGAAAGACGTCGTATATTTCGACATTTGTGACGGTGTTGCATTAACATGGCCACCTGCAAATTGTGTGTTGGTTAGTTAGTTAGTCGCGGTTCCAACTGCATAGGAATTGGTCGTCCCCATTATGCTCTGTTCCTGTGCCAGTGAGTATCACACAAAATGATCATCACTGCTCCATTTGAAAAGTGCAGCATACAGGAGTCTCGACAAACCAACAGACCACACAGGTACACTGTGCATAATGCCGCCGCTAGAATGCCAACACAAAAGTCCTCGACGAAAAATAAAGTTCATCGTCGATGGAAGCAGCAGTCACTAAACAACCAGCAGCCACTTACTGCATAAGGCAAACCAGTCCGGTTTGCGACAAAGCCAGCAGTCATTTTTTTCGAATATGCAGTTCACACTACAAACAACCGTGGACAGATGTAAAAGCATTTTACTGTAGACAATGCCGTCGCCAGAGTGCCAACACAAAAGTCCTCCACGAAAAATACAGTTCATCGTCGATGGAAGCGGCAGTCACTAGAACACCAGCCGCCACACATTTATGTAGGCAACACCAGTCAGTTCTGCGACGCAGTCATTATTCTGACCATGTAGTTCAAGCTCCAAACAACCGCGGACAGATGTAAAAGCATTTCACACGAAATTCACAGCTCGCAGTGTTGCGCCACGCACTCAGCTCAGTAGTAGAGCGATGGAACCATACTACTTCCAGTCCAACATGAGGAAAATGCGAATGCAAACGGTAGCCACGAGCATAAACACTCCAGAGGCCTTAACAGTTTAAATGCCTAACCTCCATGTTGAGGACCGGGTGTCCCTGCAAATTGTGTGTTATGTCACATAGTCACACTAACACAAAGAAAACGATATTACAAAGCGTAAATGGACAACAGAAACTGTATAAACAGAGTGGACACCGCACCAGGTGTTAAAGTTGTCAAAATGAACCAGCAGATATCATTAGCGATATAAAAATCTAACATCAACAGAACACCATTTAGCATTGACTGGTACACATCCGAGCCGAAGAGAATGCTTTAAGCACAAAGGAAGCGGAAACAAAATCTGTAATTAGTTGTATGAAACTGGGACTCTCCAACATCTGAAAATACAGCTACAAGTAGAAAAAGAAAATAGCATATCAGAAGAACAAAACAATGTCAGCCAAATACGCGGTGATGGAAAGTAAACTACGCCAACTACAAAAAATAAATAAATAATTAAATAAAGCAAAATAAAAGTACAAGTCAATAAAGTTAATAAACATAGACAATTGTACATTGTAGCTATCGCACCGTAGCTAGAAACTGAAGCAGAAAGCAGAAAATCAAATGGAAACAGAATAACAGTTACAGACAATCGAACGGGTTAAAAAACAAAAAGACAAAGATTGAAACAAAAATAACGGAAAAGAAAAATAGACAATCGACTGTTTAATCGCCAGAAACAGCTGTGGCGTTAGCGGAGTTGATAGGAAACTGTGCTGATAATGTCATTATGTTGGGTTCGACGTCTGGACTCGTCGCATGCTAGGTGGGTTAAAGATTGGGCACCTATTCCTGCGGGCACTCAGGCATACAAAATATTATGACCCTACCATGTCACAAACCCAAAGCAGGCAACTGCTTCGGCACAAATGTCATGTCAGAAACAAGTTAATCAATCATATCACAGAGAATGGTTAGAAGGCAAACTCCAACATAAAAACAAAATAGATTCAGTGTAATATTCATTTTTAAGAAACAGTTAAAACAAAAACACTCAACTACAAGCTTCAAGCTTGTAACTTCCTATGTTGATCATTAGCTAGCTATTTTCATACGGATTTAAACCGAAATTCAACATTCCTAATCCACTAACACATTTAGTATTATGAAATTAAATACTACTACATTTGGTAACACAAAGTCGCAGGCTAAATCTTCTTTGTTCAACACGAAATCCGATTAGAAATTTAAAAAAAAAAAAATACCGGAATATAAAAATACATAAAATTACAATAGAAATGATTATGTCAGTCTGGATGCAACTCAGAGCAGTATTAGATGTCACCTGAAGAACTCGCAACACAAGTCTACCTTTCCATCTGTCGTGGAATACTGAGAGTTAATGATTCCCAGATAGACAACTTTATACACCGACTACCCAGGTAGAAGAAGGGTTAACAAACAAACCAGTAAGGATAACCAACAACGGTGTGACCCGAGTCAATGACCCCTAATGTTAACGGGTTGAAGTGTTAACGTAGAAATTACAGCGGCACAGGTCAATGAGAGTGTAGGATGACGAGGTTAATTCACGGGTTAAAAACATCACGAAATGTCGGGTTGAGTGACCAGGCGCATGTGTTTATAGGTCAAGACACGGAAGTGCCCACCGACAGCACAGGTAACCTTCGCGTGGACAAATAGGTTTGCGACAAAGGCAAAAGGGACTATTAGACAGGGTTGAAAAAACCCCAAATCGTGTCAGGTGTGTGTTTTGGGGAAGAGTTGGGGGTGAGAAGGAGGAGGAGAGATGGGTACTGAGGAAAATTTCCACAGCATATTGCGGTTATATAATGACTCAGAGGGAAGGAAATAAAACAATAGGGTTTTTAAAAAAATAAAAGGAAAAAGTTTCAGATCAGTAATTTTCCACTAACGGGGATAATGAAATATTGACTTGAGGTGTCAAAACAAGGTCAAGGACCTATGCGGCAAAAAGACCTATAAATAGTGGCAACTTCTTGTGGAAGTTAGTGTGATTTTTGATTTCCAAGGGAGTATGAAAGGGTTTGGTGCGGCGTTCGGAAGAACTTTTGTGTATCTATTGTGCTTAGTCCCCCCAAATTCAGACAAAGATAATTATAAGGTATTAAAATTAGAGTAAGTTTTAGCATGGAATATAATTGTGTGAATAGCATTTACCAGCTTTCTATTAGTGGATAGTTTAGATTGGTAAAATAAATTCTTTGCGGGTGTTTACTTCGGACCCTTTGTCATATGGTGGAGAAGGACACTTGCATAGGTAGTAAAAGGGGCGGACGCTTATCACTGGATCTGTTATACTTCTCCACAGGTTCCAATCTCCTAGTGAAATCAGAGAATGAGATGAAGAGTACTACACCTTGAACAAATAAAGTACTTACTTAGAACCAAAAAGAACATAGACATGTTTTAAGATGAAGAAGGGATAAAGTAAAGTCAAATACAGAACACTGTATGCTCAAACAAATATACCACTAAAACACTTAAAAAGGAAAAGATGTTAACCTGTGGCAAGCAGGGATACTTACAACTACATACGTCTTGTATGCTAGGGGAAAAAAGAAGAGACAATAAAACATTGCTAGTAATAAAAGACAATAGGAAAACTGTGACGATGTGGTGTTTTTTCGATGTTGGATATTTAAACCCTCATGAAACGATTCGGGGGGCAGTCATAAACTTAGGACTTTTTTACGGTACAGTGAATCAGTGGTGAACAGTTTGTTTTACAATACGGTTTTCCATCAGATTAAGCATACGGATCATCCAGGTGAGCTCTGTCCTGTTTGATGTCTGTCCTGTGATCTGAGAATGAATGGGCGAGAAGCAAAAACCGCTGAAAAGACATTCAGAGTTTTTTCTAGCACCAAAATAGAATACACTATCAATACGCTTACAAAATCCCTATATACACAGACATAGTTTTTATTAAAAAATCTTGTGTTTATCGTTGGGAAAGGAAATGTTGTCGGAGTATGTGTGAGGGAATAACAGAGAGCGTGAAAGAAATAGATATATGGAAAAGGAAAACAGAAGGGAGGGGTGTAGACCAAAGTCAGTCAATAATCCCAACAGATAATAAGTTTTAAAGATGTGCTTGTTGATTCCAACCTCCTCTCGGGAAAATAACAGGACACCATCAACAAACTAGTTGGGTGGCGTCAGCGGTATCCGAGTCACCATTCCTGCTGGTAATACTCTATCTATGTTGGCACTCATTCACTTATAGATAACCCCAGTCATGTCCCATTTACGATTACTATACACGCATATACACGTGCACCTCCCCGTGGTGTAGACCAGGAAACCATGACCACGAGGTCATGGGCCAACTGGGCTCTGGTTCGCCAAAGGGATCGGACTCCCCTTGGTCAGATATCTGCGTCCTAAACATGTGATTGGCCTAGCATGCTGGCAGAAATTTTTCCTGGTCGTGGAAATAATAAGAAGCATATTCGGACTGACCCGAATGGTAACGAACCCGGCAATGGTGAAGAATCACGAGCCAGATCAATGATAAATAAAATGGGCACACTGAACATCTACGGTTTTAACAGTAAAGAAGAAGAACAAAAGACACCATGAGAAGAACAAAAGACACCACGAGACTCGGGAAAGCCATAACTATCCGAATTTGGAAAATCAAAAGCAGTAAGAGAGACTGCACTCTATACAGAGAATTTCCCTTTTGAGTCATACTGGAAACATATTCTGCAAAATTGGGGAGAAAAGACTTCGACCTACAACAGAACCCCGGCTAAGTGAAACAACTTGGATTTAGGACAACCGAAGGGTGTGAAGATGCTATATTTGCCCTTAGACAGCTTATAGAAAAATCAATCTAATTTAATGAAATACTCTATTTAGCCATTGTCGACAAAAATAATGCATTTGATATAGTAGATAGAAATAAGCTGTGGGAAATCATTAAACGATATAGAGTAAGTGCATATCTAACAAAATTATGTAAAAGTTTATACAGCAATAGTGAATGTACGGTAAGAACAAACTGAGGACACGCAGAACCCTTAATCATAAGATCCGGAGTACAACAATGTTGTGTCCTGTCCCCCTTCTTGTTCATAATCTATGTATACAGCATATATGCAAAGAAACCTACCAAACAGAGACTATAACAACACCGCATGACGAACAGAACACAGCATAATAAACAACGGCAAATTACACCATTAAAGAACTCCTGTTTGCGGACGATCAAGCACTAATAGCAAAATCAGTCCACATAAATAGGTCAAATCGAACTGTGTAAGGAGCTTAACATGACATTAACATAGTAAAACAGAAGTAAAGACTATAACCAAAGAAGAAACACAAACAAATATTACTCTAAAAGGACATCCCTTGAAAAAAATAAAGAGCTTCAAGTATTTAGGAAGTATAAAATAATCAAATGGCAAACAGAAGTGGAGGTCGAAAATAGATGCAATAAGGCAAACCAGCTCATTGAACAAAGTGGCAACAATACTAAAGAACAAACACGTATCAATAGTTACTAAAAACGCACTATAAAAAACAATCTTCTACCAACTCTATGCTACCAATGCCATAACTTGGCCAATGACAGAAAAAGAAAAAAGAAAAATTACAAAGGAAACGAGATTCCTGAGAAGAATACTCAATGTATCAAGAAGAGAGATAGTCAGAAATGAAGAATTCAGGATTAAAGTGGGGGTTATAGCAGCGTTAGATTTCATAAGAAAACAGCAAGTTAAATGGTTTGGTCATGTAACTAGGCTAACAACTAACAGTATACCACAACAAGCAATGATGTACAGACCTCACGGGACTAGAAGAAGAGGCCGAGCAAGTGAACGGTGGACAGAGGGAATAACAGAGTCCATGGGAATCACGATTATATGATACCCATAAACGGGCACTCTCTCGTTGTTTATGCTTCACCTCGATACCGCAAGCTACAAGAGGAACATGATGAGATGAGATGAGATTATGTTCAGCATGTCTAGAAAGCAAAGAGTTGAGTACCTCCATAGTAAATTGCGAGAAAGTACGTAGTTTGTGTCCCTAATAAATACCACCGGTCGCTACCTGACGTTACTAGAAGAAATAAACTAGAGAACAATGTGGTGACAATTGGCCGAGATTGAGATTGAAGGAGAGAACAAGTGAGAGGCAGAGAAGTAAACACCTTGATGGCTTGGTCACGTGGCATGGATCGAGATAAGAACGCGGCGCTGATTCACAACTCTGGTGATTGTGTGAGATGGCCAAACATGACCATCCACGCCTATCGGCGTGGCACATGGTGGATGAATGCTACCCGCCACAAGTAAAGTCATACCTTACACGCACCCACTCGCTCTCTCTCTCTCTCTCTCTCTCTCTCTCTCTCTCTCTCTCTCTCTCTCTCTCTCTCTCTCTCTCCTCTCTTACTCACGAACATATCTACACGAACACACAATCGTACAAACACACGTAGAGGGTAATCTTGCCAAAAACATTAACAATAGCTGACAAATGCTAGTGTTGATTGCAATGTCAAGTAAGGGATATGCAACTTTAAAAACAAACACACACATACTCTAACGAACGCACAAGTACTCTCCATCGCAAACACACACACACACACACACACACACGAAATCTCTCTCTCTCTCTCTCTCTCTCTCTCTCTCTCTCTCTCTCTCTCTCTCTCTTCTCTCTCTCGCTCACATAATATACACTTGTACTCTCTCTCACACAGATAATATACACTTATACTCTCTCTCACACACAAAATATACACTTATACTCTCTCTCACACACATAATATACACTTATACTCTCTCTCTCACACACACATAATATACACTTATACTCTCTCTCTCTCTCTCTCTCTCTCTCTCTCTCTCTCTCTCGCTCGCTCACATAATATACACTTGTACTCTCTCTCACACTGATAATATACACTTGTACTCTCTCTCACACACATAATATACACTTATACTCTCTTTCACACACATAATATACACTTGTACTCTCTCTCTCTCTCTCTCTCTCACACACACACATAATATACACTTATACTCTCTCTCGTTCTCTCGCTCACATAATATACACTTATACTCTCTCTCTCTCGCTCACATAATATACACTTATACTCTCTCTCTCTCTCTATCTCTCTCTCTCATACACATAATATACACTTATACTCTCTCTCTCTCTTTCTCTCTTTCTCTCTCTCTCACACACACACACACATAACATACACTTATACTCTCTCACTCTCTCTTTATCTCTTTTTCTCTCTCTCTCTCTCTCACACACACATAATATACACTTATACTCTCTCTCTCCTTCAAACACATAATATACACTTATACTCCTCTCTCTC
>JACEFZ010018318.1:407500-410000 GCA_014155875.1 Cepaea nemoralis | reverse complement strand
TCTGGCCATTGGTTCCTATTCGCATCGAGGCGAATTTTTTTTTTCTTTAAACTGACCTGCCCTCCCAAAAATGGATACCAGAAAAACTCTTGGGAAATAAAGGTGGCCGGCGTGACATTGACCACACCACCCCTAGAGTGTCGACTAGTCTATAAGAACACGAGTCTAGAACCACATGCCCAATACGCCTTAAGGTGTATGAAAGGGACCTTTTCTATCACTGAACGTATGTCTATGACACTGCATGGTGTACATGGGGAGAGACACAAACACAAGCCCCGCATCAGACATCTGCTGTGGTATGTGAAGTGGAGCACCATCACATTTTGTAGACCTGAGTACACGGAAGAGTAGGTGGAAAATGTTCCCTCACGTAGCGAACAATGTCAGCTGGTAGCGAACCCTTGTCTGACAGCTCTCATGCCATTGTTAGCATATCCCTAACCGTTGCACCAACGCGCTTGTTGTACTGCATCACATTGTCATTGGCTACTTCGTGCAGCACACGCGCTTCTTAATCAAGGCACACGCATCATAAGTTCATTGGCCACTTCGTGTATTATATGATCTTCTTAATGAAGCCATTCTATACCTAGCACAGGACAGTGGATACGCGGTGGATAGCTCGACTATCTTCCAGCCCCGTGGTCATGTGTTTGAACCCATGGTGGTGGATTGTTGACACTGGCCTGGCTATCAGGTCGACACAGCCTAAAGTGCGTACCTGGAAATGTGTTGGGAAATGTAAGCCATCGGAGTGATACTGTCCAGAGCACCCACCAAGTGTTGATTGGTCTATACAAAATATGAGTTTAGCACAATACACCCAATGCGTTATAAGATGTGTGAAATGGTTCTCTGGTTTACTTTTTACACATGATTATAATGATAAAAACTGCAACGGATCCAGAATATAGGAATGTGAATTGTCGTGGGTTGTACAGTACTTGAGACCCCCCCCCCCCCCACCCCCACCCCCATCAGAACGATGAGATATTTGCTTGGACCTAGTGTAGGCCGAGGCCTATGTTCAAGTCATCATTGATGATCGAGGCCTACCAGCAAGTGACCAATGATGACAGCCGCGTATTGCAAACATGATATCAAGGGAAGCTGAATAAACAGAAGCAGGTCAAGGACGTCCGAGACAGATGAAACTATCGGGCAGGTTACCCCAGGCAAACAGACACAAAGAGTGCAGGAATGGATTGACAACGGCAGACAAGGACAGCTCCCACCAGGCCATTAACTCACTGGACAGAGATAGCAGACAGTGATGTAACTAATCGGTAGGATTGGAGTTCGAACAGCCGATAGAGGCAGCAATAACGTACAACCATGGTTCTGTGTATTGTGGAGAAACATCTGGTTGGGGAAAATCGGCCACAGTCAGGGGCAATTAGTTTGTGAGCAAAAGGTCTACAATCTCAACTATGAAGATGAAAGTTGCTACTTTGAAGTGACTATCACTGATAGTATCAGTTACTAGGATGATAAGGGCAATCGTGGTGTCTAATTCTCAGTCCTTGCTACCTACATTTCAAAATGGACAGATGTGACATGAATAGGTATCAAACATAGGCATTTCTTCCTTAGAAAGACTTATTAGAGTTTACTGTCCGAGTCATGATGGAGTGTCGAGCAACGAAAGAGCGAATCTGTTGGCTTCAAACGTTGAAACACCAACTATTAACACGAGAGATACCCCGAAGCCTGTCTATGAACAACTGCCAGTTGAAGATACGAGTACACTTACAGATGAAACAATATGTTTAAGGATGCCTGACATTGGCTGTAAATGTGGCTCTAGCAAAGAGGGACGTACGTGAGGTCGAATCCTACGTGTCTCCAACCAGTACGCTACTGGGGGAGATCAATCTACTCTGGCGACATTTGATGCCAGAAACAAAAAAAAAGTCGCTTAAAAGTCGACAGGGCCGACTTCATTGCACCGGGTTTGATCCCATATGGCTCGGCCATATGGCTCGGCCTGGTCTCCAACCAGTACGCTACTGGGGGAGATCATTCTACTCTGGCGACATTTGATGCCAGAAACAAAAAAAAAGTCGCTTTAAAAGTCGACAGGGCCGACTTCATTGCACCGGGTTTGATCCCATATGGCTCGGCCTCTTTCCGCAGCGCGGAAAGAGTCGCACAAAGCACGAAATCCGTAGCTCTAGCGACGACCACAAGAGTCTCCGAAAAATTTAACTTGTGAACCGAAGGGCGCGGCCTGGAATCGAACCCACAAACTTCGGAGCCCAAGTTAAACGGCTTGACCACTTCGCCAAAAGACTATCTCTTCTGGGGGGATGCCAGAAACAGAGGTTCTAGGGTTATTCCAGAGTGCTATTATGTCGATTCCTAAAACCAGGAACCAAATATGTAGGCTATATTAAAATGTGTGCTACAAACGTGTCATCTAATACTGCTGTTATTACTATGTGGCTTCTGTGGCAGTTATGATACACGGTTGGACTATTACAATGTAGGTCTCACT
>JACEFZ010018318.1:390000-402500 GCA_014155875.1 Cepaea nemoralis | reverse complement strand
CATCTATCGTGAGGCTTAGAACATCAGCTCTCACAATACTGTTGTCCAGAGAGCACCACAAAACAGCTGCCTTTTCCGGGTGGATGACAGCACCCATTTCAGTGCACCAGTCAATCACTTTGTCTACTGTCGCCTGTAGCTCCTGGGCTATTTTCTTCTTATCTCTCCCCTGCCTATATGCAAGAATATCATCTGCAAATGTTAGTATCCTTCCAACCCCTGGTGCTTTTAGGTTTGCATTAAATTAAATTAAATTGCAATTAAATAATGTATGAATAAGAGTGATTGAAGGCCAGAATGTGCCCAATTCTTAACCCTTTGAAAATAAAGTTTGCTCGTTCATTCCTTCGTTCGTTCGTTCTTAACACCCTCTTAACTACTTCTTAACTCCTTAACGTTTTTCTTAACTCCCGAATTGCATATAATTGATATATTAAGACACTAAATCACTATTATTACAGTAGGTCAGCATGGCCAAACGGATAAGAACATCCGGTGTGGCTGATGCCGAGGAAAGGGGTTCAACCCCTACACCGGACAGTTATACTAAAATGTTGACCTATCGTCCTTGACTTGGGGAAGTAAATTACAAGTACCTCTGAAGTCGGAGTGGGTTAGCCCGATGGCGAGTGACAATGATAATAGGGAAAGCTAACCCACATGCAATATCCGGTCCAGCGCTACTAGAATTAGTGTTTATGGACTACGCTTGAGTTCAAAGTGAGCGAGAGCGGAAAAAAACTATGATTACGCCAGCCATTTCTGTCCCATTTACTAGTAGTTATCTAGGGGGTAATGAGGTATCAAATTAGGAGCCGGCTCCTTCGTGGTGACGTCATTTTTTACTATACAAAAGTCATGATCCTATGCTCTGACGTCACCAAACCGGCTCCTTTTCGGACCACATATTTCAAATTTTGGCGGGTATTTTCTTGGGTCTGGGTGACTACTTCCTGTTGTCACTTCCGGTACCGGGCGGACGGGCGGCGGCGGCGGGCATGGCGGACAGCAAGGCAAGCGCCGGGCATGTGGAATACTTGTATAAATAAGTAGACCAACTAGTTGCCGGGTACCTGGGTTCGAGTCCCAAAGTGTGTGTGTGTGTGTGTGTGTGTGTGTGTGTGTGTGTGTGTGTGTGTGTGTGTGTGTGTGTGTGTGTGTGTGTGTGTGTGTGTGTGTGTGTGTGTGTGTGTGTGTGTGTGTGTGTGATCGAGCCCTAGTCATGTAGATATCGAACCCTTCGATGAGAAGACCGACATCAATATGACAGAGTGGAAAAATGATTTATTCCATCACTCGAGCTCAGCATGATAGCTTCGGCAGGTGTCCATAGTGGGTACCCATGTATCAACTTTAAGCGAGTGGTGAAAATCTGGTGTAAAAATATACTAGAAAGGCATACATTATTATTAAAAAAATTAAGCATAATAAAATAATAAATGACTAAATTTCTTAGATGTATAGCGGAGACTATTAATGTCAATGTAAAAATATTATTCTCTATTAATTTAAGGCGTAACTTGCTAAGATAATTATAAAAATATGTAATATTATTAAACCCCACGGTTATATCCCCTAATACACGAAATAAAAGTAACCAGGGGAGACTAGTCATGTCTTTTGACTCAACCAGAAGTAATAAGCTCCCTTTCCACAACTAACAAATGTTACTTCCGACGAGTAAAGGTCACGCTCTGACACCACCACGGCCCGCGAGAAATACGACAATGGCCAGCGATCAACGACTGATAAGCTGTGAAGATAATACACCGGACACGCTAGTCGAGTTTTTGTCGGTGGAACATATGCAGTGGTCAGTCATGCAAGAAATCAGCACAAATATGTATTTCTATTTGCTGTAAATCTCTCTGTCTCGCTCTCTCTCTCTCTCTCTCTCTATCTCTCTCTCTCTCTCTCTCTTCTTTTCTCTCTCTCGTCACTCTTCCTCTCTCTCTCTCTCTCTCGCTCTCTCTCTCTCTCTTTCTCTATTCTCTCTCTCACTATCTCTATCATTCTCTCTTTTTCTCTCCCTCTCTGGCTGTCTCTCTCTCCCTCTACCTCTCTGTCTCTCTCAATCTCTCTGTCCCTCTCTCTCTGTCTCTCTCTTTCTCTCTCTCTGTCTATATCTCTCTCTCTTTTCTCACCTTCTCTCTGTCTCTCTTTCTCTCTCTCTCTCTCTCTCTCTCTCTCTCTCTCTCTCTCTCTCTCTCTCTCTCTCTCTCTCTCTCTCTCTCTCTCGCCGCTCAAAGTTTACCATCCATACAAAAGTACACGTTCTATGTAGCATCTCAACACTCTTTTTCTCGTTTCAATCGACATCTTTTTATTTGCCAGTATGTTTTTCATCTTGATTCTTGTTCTAATCTCTTCAAGGCATCTCCCATCAGATGCTATGACTGTTCCGAGATAATTGTATCGATTCAATTGTTTAAGAATATTCCAATTTACGTGTATATTACATTGTGGTGCTTCTTTCTTCCTAGTGACGACAATAATCTGTCTTTTTACAATTTAATTCTAACCCCAGTTGTGTGTAACAACCGCATCTACTAATTGTTGCAGATCCTGCTCATTGTCTGCAATCAATACTGTGTCATCTGCATATCTAATGTTACTGATGTTTCGTCCTCCGATGATGATTCCATTTATATCTTCTACATTTCTGAACATATGTTCACTGTATAGGGAAAAAAGATCTGGAGACATTACACATCCCTGCCTAACACCTCTCTTAATAGGCTGATATTATCCAACTTCATTATCAATCCTTATGGCAGCTTGTTGTTTCCAATATATATTTTTAATAAGTCTAATGTCTTTCCGATCTCCATGGCTAAGGGCTTGCGAACGCGGTTTGTGAGCCCTATGCCCGTGTTTGAAACACAGCGGTGCTGTGTTATTTTTTTCGAAAAAGAGGTATAGGTGTTGGTCGTTCAAAAAGAAATGGCAAACTACTGAACGTAAAATTTGCCCAGGAATCTAATTTTCTATTCTGTAAACTTTTATCATTGTTTGGATCAACATACATTTGCGAACAAGCATTTTCTTGCTTGAAGATTAACAAATCTAAGAATTGTGTTGTGTTGTTTGTCCATCAAGAATGATGATGACCATTCATTTCATCCAGTGGGGTTGAAGGTGTGGAGCCGTGGGTTCTAAGATGGCTGATAAGGCCTATTTTGGCTCGAAATGTTCTTTGACAATGTGGGCAAAGAATGCTTGACGTCTCTGGAGGAGGATTTCCTGCAGTTGTTTTTCTGTCCTGCCTTTTCTTCACAGCTTTTGCAGTTCTGGTTGCCTCACATATGACTGCACCTTTGCGCTATGATGCACGCCACGAATTTCGGTCTCTGGCTGCAGCCTCCCAGGTGTCATGATGAATTCCAAAAGCATTCAGTGAAATTTTCAGAGTGTCTTTAAAACGTTTCCTCTGGCCACCTTGGGAGCGTTTACCACAACGCAGTTCGCTGTAAAAAATTCGTTTATGGAGCCTGTGATCTAGCATGCGAGTCAAGTGACCAGCCCAGCGAATCTGATTCTTCATCAGTAGAGTGTGGATATTGGGCATGGATGCTCTTTCTAGGACTTCAGTGTCTGGAATCTTGTCTTGCCATTTAATCTTCAGTAGCTTCCTTAGGCAGACTGTGTGGAAGTGGTTTAATTTCCTAGCGTGTCGCTGATAAACAGTCCAGGTTTCACAAGCATATAGCAGTGTGGATAATACAACTGCTTTGTAGACTTTTAGCTTTGTTTGCAGGCTTATGCCAGTTCTGTCCCATACATTCTTGTACAGTCTGCCAAAGGCTGCACTGGCCTTGGAGATTCTTGCATTCACTTCGTCATCGATTGTGGCAGCTTGTGACACGGTGCTGCCAAGATAGGTGAATTTGTCCACAACACTTAGTCTATGATCATTCACTTTGATATTCGGCACAGTGTGATTATTCCCTGGAGCTGGCTGGTACATAACTACAGTCTCCTCCAAGTTGATATTGAGCCCAAAGTTGGCACAGGCATGTGAGAAAGCTGAAACATTATGTTGCATGTCCGCCTCTGAGTTGGCGTATAGAGCGCAATCATCAGCAAACAGGAGCTCTCTGACGGTACCGCTGTTAATTTTGGTTTTAGCTTTCAGCCTTCTGAGATTGAATAACTTTCCATCCATACGGTAGTTGATGTCTATTCCAATGTCGTAGTTCTCGAAGGCATTCATCAACATGGCTGAAAACATGAGGCTGAACAGTGTTGGTGCCAGGACACATCCTTGCTTCACTCTATTGGTGACAGGAAAGGGTTCAGACAGTTCACCATTTTCCTGTACTCTTGCCTGAATGCCGTCATGAAATAGCCGCACTATTTGGACAAACTTTCGTGGACAGCCATATTTTGCCATAATCTTCCACAGTCCTTCTCTGCTGACTGTATCAAAAGCCTTGGTAAGGTCAATGAAAGTGGAGAACATTTCGCAGTTCTGTTCCTGACATTTCTCTTGCAGCTGCCTTGCAGCGAAAATCATGTCAACAGTTCCACGTTCTTTTCTGAAGCCACATTGACTCTCAGGAAGAAGACCTTGATCGAGATGGGCTGTGAGGCGATTGAGAAGAATTCTGGCGAGTATTTTCCCTGCACTTGAAAGCAAGGAGATGCCTCGGTGGTTGTCACAGTAAATCTAAGAATAGGTCTTTATTGTCGGACTGCACCTTGCATGCTGTCATTCGAATTTCAACAAGTAAACTTGCTCCAGATTTCAAGAATATTGTCAAAAATTGCAAGCAGTTACATACATCTCATTAGAAATCAAAAATTGTAGTGACAATGTATTTGGTTTGTGTCTAAATTAAAGCCATTGATAGATAATAAAACAAATATATATTTTAATAAACAATAGTAACATCTTGTTAACAAATTACTAAAAGTTTTTGTCCATATTGTAAAATAGAATATATAAGTGTATAAGTAAAATAAAATTGCAATAATTAGTTATTTATACTGTTTAATCTATATATATAAAAATCGTTGTGTGTATGTATGTATGTCCGTCCTTTATGCGTTCGCGAACGGTCCAACCGATTGAGATGAAATTTTCTACACGTTTTCCTTTCATTCCTGTGCAACCAACTGTGATAGTTTTATCTATCAGCTATCAGCTATTACCTTCCTAAAATTTAATTTTGTAATTACATGACTGAACATAAGAAAATATAAAAATATATGACAAAAAGGGATATAACTTTTAGTAGCATTGTTATATCTTAAGTTAAGTCCCCTGGCTATAGAAATCTATATGAATTAAATGAGGTGCAGCCGGGCCAGGTCAGACAGACAGATAGACAGACAGATAGACAGACTGACAGACAGACAGATAGTCGGGAACGGGAGCCAAGTTTACTTTAGATAGATCTCTTCCAATCATATTTTCTATCTATTCTTCTATTCTATCTATATTTTTAACGGGAACGGGCCGAACATAGATAGATAGATAGATAGATAGATAGATAGATAGATAGATAGATAGATAGATAGATAGATAGATAGATAGATAGATAGATAGATAGATAGATACATAGATAGATACATAGATAGATAGATAGATAGATAGATAGATCCCCGCCAGAGCCTCGGCGAAGCCGGGCCGGGCAGCTAATATTTATCGTTTCCATCAAGGGGACTTAACATAAGAAAAGTTATTTCAAGGGTCATAACTTTTAATAACATCACTATTATTTTATGTATAGATTGTTGCATTGTTTTCAAAGATTTATAAACTTTTTGTCTATAGTTATTTACAGGCATATGAGTTATAATAAATAATGATATAATCTTTAAGGCATTTTCATAATTTTTATAAAAGTAATGCATCTATTTAAATAGTGAAAATTTTCTAACACATCTTTTTATGTTTTTAAAACCAGTGTTCATTAAAAATAATGGATTTATTTTAGATTAGATACGTTAGAATTTTATTTCTGTACTTTTTTCGGAGTGGAACTTTTGAAGTAATCGAAGCATTTGTTTTTTTCCGTTCGCTTGGCAGAGAGAAGGTCAGTACACAATTAAATGGGTATATTCTTGATTTTGTTTTTGTTTTTAAAAAAAAAGTTGGCCGCGTGTGTGTCAACATCACATTTTTCATTCAATGTTGTGGGTGTGCATACCTTATGCATACCTTACACGCAGCACGCCTGTTAAAATGCAGGTTGTTTTTTTTTGTTTGTTTTTTTGTCTAAAAAAAGAAGAAGCCTATCCTTTGATGTACTGTTGCCTCGCATCCCAATGATTCCAACAGACATGCCATTCGAATTCAAACGCCTGCAGTTTCCGGTGCGACTTGCATTTGCCATGACGATCAACAAAGCACAGGGACAATCGCTACAAGTGTGTGGACTAAATTTGGAAAATCCGTGCTTCACACATGGACAGCTATATGTGGCCTGCTCACGCGTTGGAAAACCTTCGGATTTATTTGTGTACGCACCAGACAGAAAAACAAAAAATATTGTTTATCAAAAAGCACTACATTAGACATCAAATTTGGTGTTCGACCATAACTTAAAAATTATACGTCAACATTTAAAAAACTAAATAATCCTAACATTAAATGAAATTTTCTAGCTGCAACCAATAAATTAGCTGCGAGGGCCCAGGGGCCGAACGCATACTCTGTACGCTTAGAGAATGTATTTGAATGTATAATGACTACTTATATGAATTTAATTAGACGCTCCCCGCCAGGGGCTGGGCGAAACCGGGCCGGGTCAGACAGACAGACAGACAGACAGACAGACAGACAGACAGACAGACAGACAGACAGACAGACAGACAAGCAGACAGACAGATACATAGATAGATAGATAGATCCCCGCCAGAGCCTGGGCGAAGCCGGGCCGGGCAGCTAGTAACCTATAAATAATTCATAATTACTTATTGTGACGAGATAGGTTGCTGTAAACAAAGTGGACATACTATATATGCGGCCCCCAATAGCTTTACATTTGTCAACGTGGCCCTACGCACAAAACTTTGCCCACCTCTGAACTAGATATCCCTTCCGCAAGGATTTGTGTTTGATTTAAACAATGTGCTCTGTTTTAGATTATCACGATCACCCCTGCAAACGTCCCTGTAAGAAAGGCTCGCTACCGTTGACCTGTCGTTATTATTTCCGGTCTGAACATTATGCCGCCATGTCTGCGGCCTGTCATGGCTGCCCCAGAAACCAGACGGAATGCTTCCTACCGAAGTGTGTTGCTGCAGACGGAAGAGCACGTGGCATCTTGGTCGTAAACCGCATGATGCCAGGTCCTCTCATAGACGTGAGTTTGTTGACTCATTGTGTTGTTAATGTTGTTATTTTCTGTAATACCATTCTATATTGACTACCGCTGAAAAATAGAGCTTGTTTGGTTGTACAGAGAATCAAAGACGAATCGCCACAGTTGTTCTGTTATTCTTGAGAAGTCAATAAGCAATAGTTGGTGATTACTGGGCATCTCTGAAACTGATCCCCGTCCACAACAGTCTCAAAATAGCAGTTTTATATATATATATATATATATATATATATATATATATATATATATATATATATATATATATATATATATATATATATATATATATATATATATATATATATATATATATAATTCATTGGCACCTTTCCGTCTTGACAGACGATAGTTTGGTACATTGTGCTTCAAAAAGGCTTAATAACTACGATCCATGGCGGTGGCGAGTGTGGCTGGTAAGGCCAATTCTTGCTGCAAATGTTTGCCCACAGTAGATGCATGTGAAAACATGGTCATTTCCACCATTGTGCACCATCTTACGTCTCTCACGCTCTGTGTGTGCTTTATCTGCAATCATTTTCTCCTTTGTCTTTATTCCATTTCTGATAGTTGCCCTCCATGCAACACGTTCAGCGGCGACGTGCTCCCAATGTGCATTATCAATGCCTGTATCAATCATGTCCCGCTTACACACATCTTTGTATCGTAGTAGAGGCCGACCCTGAGATCTCCTACCCGTCTGTAATTCACCAAAAAAGATGTCCTTTGGTATTCTACCATCATCCATCCTCCTAACGTGTCCTATCCATCTAAGTCTACGAAGACTGAGCATGGAATACACCGTCACACAACCTGATCTTTCCAATACTTCAGTATTTGTGATTTTGTCTTGCCACTTAATACCAAGTATTCTTCGCAGACACCGCATATGAAAGCTGTTTAAACGTTTCTCTTGGCGTGAGTAAGTTGTCCAGGTTTCACTGCCATAAAGAAGAGTACTAAGGACACAGGCTTGGTAGACGAGGACTTTTGTTTTGGCAGTAAGCTTCCTGTTCTCCCAGATTCTTTTTGCTAACATGTTCATTGTTGTTGCTGCCTTGCCAATCCTGATGTTGATTTCCTGATCGAGGGATAATTTGCTATTTACCTCTGATCCTAGATATGTAAAATGGTCTACTATCTCCAGTTCGGCGTCGTCAATAAAGATTGATGGTACACCATGTGCACCTTGTGACATAATCTGTGTCTTCTTTTTGTTAATTGTTAAACCAAATTCAGAACAAGCATTGGAGAATGCAGATAGTAGATGTTGTAATTCTTCCTCAGAGTGGGTCGTAATCGCAGCATCATCCGCAAAAAGCAACTCTCTGATTAGTACCCTCCTAATTTTGGTCTTGGCCTTCAATCTCTGAGCATTATAGAGGCCACCATCTGAGCGTGAGTGAATGTATATACCGTCATCCTGATCACGAAAGGCATATTTAAGTAGAAGTGAAAAGTATATCCCAAAGAGGGTGGGGGATAGTACACAACCTTGCTTAACTCCACTCTTGATTTCAAACTCTTCTGAAGTTGAGCCATCAAACTTGATTATACCCTTCATGCCTGTGTGGAACGATTCCACAATGGACAGAAGAGTTGGTGGGCAGCCAATCTTCTTTAGTGCTTTGAACAGACCCTCACGACTGACCAAATCGAATGCCTTTGTGAGGTCGATGAAGGCAATAAACAGTGGCTGATTTTGTTCCCGGCATTTTTCTTGCATCTGTCGCAATGAGAATATCATATCAATGGTAGACCGGTTCTGACGGAAGCCGCACTGTGATTCGGGGTAGACTTGATCTCCCAGGACTTGAAGTCTGCGCAGAACAATTCTGGCAAATACTTTCCCAACAATACACAGAAGTGAGATACCCCTATAGTTGTTACAGTCGCTCCGATCGCCCTTGTTCTTGTACAGCGTTATGATGTTTGAATCTTTGAAATCCTGTGGGACTTGTCCTTCTCGCCAGCATAGCTCTATTAGCTGGTGGATCTGTAGAGTGAGTGTGTCTTGCCCACTCCTGATTACCTCTATTGGAATCCCATCCTTACCTGGAGCCTTGCCAGACGCAAGTTCATTTATAGCACACTTAACTTCTGTTATGGTGGGAAGTGTGTCCAGGTGGTCAAGAGTTGGCAGGGCCTCTATGGCGTTGAGGGCATCATCCGCTAGCTTGGTCTCACTTGAGTAAAGCTCTAAATAGTGCTCTACCCATCTATCCATCTGCTGTTTCTTATCAGTGATGATTTCTCCAGTCAAGGTTTTCAGCGGTGCACTTCTTTTGATCAGTTGGACCACAGGCTTTCTTTATCCCTTCATACATGCTTCTGATGTTTCCCTTATCACTTGCGATTTGAATGGACTCACATAACTTGATCCAATAGTCATTCGCACACTGCCTGGCAGCCTTTTGCACATCCTTCCTAGCTTGCTTCAGCTCACTCAGAGTGTTACGCGTTGGTCTTTCCTTGTTTCTTAAGAGAGCTATCTTCTTTTTATCAATCAAGGGCTGCAGTATCTGGCTGTTTGCCGCAAACCAGTCCTGCCTCTTATGATCCACAGTGCCGTAAATCCCTACCGTTGTTTTATAAATAGTTTCCTTAAGTTTACTCCATTTATCATTTACTATACAATTTTCTGATGTATCAGTGAAAGCGTCTTCAAGTTGCTGTTGAAATTCAAAGCACTTTCCAGGATCGTGAGTGTTAATAATATTAATCCTGGGTCTAGATTTGTGTTTAGCTGTGTAGATTCTCTTTGGTCTCAGTCTAACCCTTGTAACAACCAAAGAATGATCTGTATCACAGTCAGCACTGTGGTAACTTCGAGTTAATGATGTATGGTTCAGATGTTGTCTCCGTGTGATAATGAAGTCCAGCTGATGCCAATGGCCGGATCTTGGATGTTTCCATGTGACCTTATGCAGCTCTTTTGTTTTAAAAAAGGAGTTTGTAATACATAGGTCATTTCTAGTGCAATGCTCCAGCAGCCTTTGCCCATTATCATTCATGCGACCGATGTTGTATTTTCCAAGGCACACTGGCCATGAACTCGAGTCCTTGCCCACACGAGCATTGAAATCACCGAGCATATAAATGTAGTCGGATTTTGGAACTGCCTTGATCACAGAGTCTAGCTGCTCATAGAACATATCCTTCACATCATCAGAGGAAGCGAGTGTCGGTGCATATGCAGTGATAATGGTGGCAAATCCACAAGAGGTTGCCAAGCGCAGGGATAATAATCTTTCATTACCTCCAGCTGGGATATCAATCATTCCCAGTAGTGAATTCTTCACTGCAAAGCCCACACCATGTTGCCTTTTTTCTGCCTGCCCTCTACCCTTCCAAAAAAAGGTGTAATTGTTTTCCCTGAGTGACCCTTCCTCAGCGAGGCGAGTCTCCTGCAGGCCAGCAATATCAATGTTAAGACGATTGAGTTCAGCATCAATCACAGCCGTTTTTCTCACATCGTCAATATTTGTCAAGTCAGTGGAAAATCCTGGACACATGGTTCTTACGTTCCAGGTTGCAAGCCGTAGCTTGAGGTTTCTATTATTCTTTTTATTAGTACCTGGTGCATTGGTTTTACAGCCTGCGATTCAGATTTTGTCCTAGCCCCAAGCACCCATTGAAGCAGGCAGGCTGTGGCGGATCAGCACCCAATTGGCCGGGGGCTGCCCAGCTTGAGGCGGGCGGTAGCTGATCAGTGACACCTGTAGGTGTCTCCCACCGTCAGAGGCAACGCGTGGCGCCCCATGTCTACGCCAACTGACAAGGACTTATAACCCGTAACAGTTGCCTCTCGCTTTGATTCCGAGACCGGTTAAGACCAGGGATGGAGTTATTGCCTCTCCATAGCACAAAGCCTGGGCTAAAATAAAGAAACCATGTGTTGCCCATGCAGCATGATCCCTCTCTCGGCCTGCCTAGTTCACTCCAGAGGAAAGTTAACACCTATACATCTGGAACAAGACAAGCTGCAGAAGCTGCCGGATCAGCAGAGCAATGCTCTAACTGTCCGCCTGTCGGAGCTTCGATCCTAGACCAGCTGCCAACCAAGGCTTAGGGCCTGGTCTGCCCTGCCATGACTATTTTGTCTTTGGGTTGCATTTCCTCGCACCAGGATAAGGCTTGTACCCTCCCAATTGCGCTCTTCCGCCCGAAGCCGTTGGCACAATGTGGGGTGTCGGGTTTGGTAAGCGCCGCCCAACATTCGGCGCTGACAGAAAGCAGGTAGTACCGTCTACTGTCATACGGTAGCTCAGTCATATCTGACTAAGACCTGACACAGGTAGTACCGCCTACTGTCATACGGTAGCTCAGTCATATCTGACTAAGACCTGACTAGGTTACCAACTAACAGTATACCACAACAAGCAATGATGTACAGACCAGAGGGAAACAGAGGAAGAGGCCGACAACGTAAACGATGGACGCAGGGAATAGCAGAGTCCATGCGAATATCGATACATGAAGCCCATAAGCGGGCACTCACACCGAATATATATATATATATATATATATATATATATATATATATATATATATATATATATATATATATATATATATATATATATATCATCTCATCATGTTCCTCTTGTACCTTGCGGTGTCGAGGTGAAGTATAAACAGCGGGAGAGTGCCCGATTATGGGCTTCATGTATCGATATTCCCATAGACTCTGCTATTCCCTCCGTCCAATGTTTACGTGGACGGTCTCTTCCTCTGCTTCCCTCTGATCTGTACATCATTGCTTGTTGTGGTATGCTGTTAGTTGGTAACCTACTTGCATGGCCAAACCATTTGACTTGCTGCTTTCTAATAAAATCTAGTGCAGCTATAACCCCCACTTTAGTCATGATTTCTTCATTTCTGATCTTATCTCTTCTTGATACATTGAGTATTCTTCTCAGGAATCTCATTTCTGTTGTTGTGATTTTCTTTTCTCTTTTTCTGTCATTGCCCAGGTTTGGCATTGGTAACATAGAGTTGGTAGGAAGATTGTGTTGTAAAGTGCTTTCTTAGTAGTTATTGATACATGTTTGTTCTTTAGTATTGGTGCCATTTGTCCAATGAGTTGGTTTGCCTTATTGCATTTATTTTCGATCTCCTCTTCTGATCTGCCATTTGATGATATTATACTTCCTAGGTACTTGAAACTCT